>CATIWQ010016922.1:0-19172 GCA_949673415.1 Euphorbia schlechtendalii | reverse complement strand
AAATGAGACTCGCTTAACTAAGTTACACAAATGTGGAGACTTAGGACCAATGGAATGGGTATCCTATGGTGCATGTGAACCTTGTATAAAGGGGAAGATGATTAAGAAACCTTTCAAAAGAAAGGGATAGCGTGTCACTAATACTTTGGAAATAATACATTTCGATGTATGTGGTCTAATGAGTGTTAAGAAACATGAGGGTTTCGTTTACTTCATAACCTTCATCGACGATTACTCGCGATATGGTTATTTGTAACTTATGAGGTATAGGTCTGAGAGTTTTGATAGATTCAAAGAATTCAAAAACTGAAGTAGAGAAATATCTTGGGAAAAGTATCAAGACCCTTGAATTTGATCAAGGTGGTGAATACTTAAGCCAAGAGTTTTAGGATTATTTGAGAAATAATAGTATTTTATCCCAGTGGACACCTCCTTATACACCTCAACATAATGGAGTGTCAGATAGGAGGAATCGAACCCTACTTGATATGGTTCAGTCCATGATGAGCTAAGCAGAACTCAACATATCCTTTTAGGTTTATGCACTTGAGAGCGTAGTTTATATTCTAAATAGAATACCCTCTAAATGAGTTTATCAAACTCCATACAAGTTATGTTATGGTAAGAAACCCACTCTTTCTCACTTGAGAGTTTAGAGATGTCCTTCTTATGTCAAGAGGATAAATTAAGATAAGTTGGGTGCTAAGTCTGATAGATGTCTGTTTGTAGGTTACCCTAAGGAGACTATAGGGTATATCTTTTATGATCCCAAGGAACAAAAAGTCCTTGTTTCCAGAAATGCTCAATTCCTCGAGAAGGAACATATACTTACGAAAGCTAGTGGGAGAAATCTTGAGTTAGACACTCAAGAAGATCAAATAGAAAATCAATTGATTATACCTACACCTGTTACGCAAGATAGTGTAAGCTAGAACAGCCTATTATAACACCGACATTGCGTAGGTCATGCCAGGCTTCAATTGCAAACCAGCAATACGGGTTTCTCATCACTGATGATAAACATCTATTCCTTATGGATGATGATGAGCCTAGGACTTACAAGGAGGTAATGGAAGGCTCAGAGTCTGATAAATGGCTTCTAGCCATGAGATCGGAGATGGACTCTATGTACGAAAATCAAGTCTAGAGATTGATTATTTCTCTAAGTGGGATTAAGCCCATAGTATGCAAGTGTGTTTTCTAGTAGAATATTGACATGGTCGTTAACATGGTTACCTATAAAGCAAGGTAAAAAAAGAAGGAATTGACTATGATGAACCTTTTCACCGGTGGCCATGCTAAAGTCTATCAGGATACTCCTTGCCATCGCCGCTCATTACGATTATGAGATTTAGTAGATGGATGTAAAGACAGCATTCCTTACCAGGAATATGGATAGGGATGTGTATATGGCACAACCCGAGGGTTTTACATCCAAAGATGGCTTAAAGGTATGCAAGTTGCAGAAATCTATTTATGGACTAAAGCAAGCATCAAGGAGTTGAAATATTAGGTTTAATGAGATAATCCAAAAATTTGATTGTGTCAAATGCTAATGAGCCCTGTGTATATAAGAAGGCTAGTGGGAGTGCGATCCTTTTTCTTGTATTATATGTTGATGACATATTATTGATAGGAAACGATATTCCTTTTCTTCAGACAGTTAAGTCATGGTTGTGAAAAAGTTTCTCCATGAAAGACCTTGGAGAAGCAGCCTTTATACTTGGTATAATGATTTACCGATACAGATCTAAAAGGCTGTTAGGTTTTTCACAAAGTACATACATAGACAAGTTTTTGGCTAGATTTAACCATGAGCAGCCAAGAAAGGGTTATCTCCCAATGTCCCACGAGATTAACCTTTGAAAATCTGAGTATCCGAGAATACAAGAGGAGAGATTACGCATGAATGGAATACCCTATGTCTCAACGATAGGTTCCATCATGTATGCAATGGTATGCACTCGGCTTAATGTCCCACATGCGTTGAGCGTCACGAGCAGATTTTAATCTGACCTAGGTGAGAATCACTAGATGATTGTTGAAACTATCCTCAAGTACTTAAGCAAGACTAAGCATATGTTTTTATTATATGGAGAAGGTGATCTCACTTTGAAGGAATACACCGACATGAGTTTTCAGTCTGATAGGGATGATTATAAATCTAGTCAGGTTATGTGTTTATGTTAAATAAAGGGGCAGTTATTTGGAAGAGTTTCAAACTGGATATGACTGCCGATTCAACCACGAAATCTGAGTACATAGTTGCTTCAGAAGTGGCTAACCAAGTTGTTTGGCTTAAGGGGTTTATTTGTGATCTCGGTGTGGTGTCCAGCATTGTAAATCTAATAGTGGTCTATTGCGATAACATTGGGGCTATTGCTCAAGTAAAGGAACCATGGTCTCATCAGAAAAATGGACATGTACTTGTAAAAAACCATCTCATTCAAGAGATGGTAGCCAAGAAAGTTATAGACTTAGAATACATCCCAATGGATCATAATCTAGCGGATGGGCTAACTAAGCCATTGACTCAAGTTAAACATGGCTAGCATGTCAATGAGTAAGGTATGAAGCACTTGGGCAATTGGCTCTAGTGCAAGTGGTAGATTGTTAGACATGATGTATACCCTAGAGGCAATTAGAGTGATATATCTTTATTGGTTATAATGTACAAACGGTTTCGAATTATTGTAATTAATCATTAAGACATCTTTGTTGACTATTAGTGCTTTCTATTTATTTATGTATCTCGTTGGTATCATATATGTGTAATATTAAATCCGTATATGCGTATTGATGAGACAAAGTCCATGACTACTTCATAGCGTAAAAGTGCAAGGATATAGTGGGAGCTATGTGGTGTGAGAATTGTACATACGTTTTACTATGAATAGTCTAAATATGCCTAGTCTTAATTTCATTGAGACTGGACATCAATGGAATGGAAAGACTAGCATGTGTAGGCTTACTCCTCAAATTAGATCCAAGTAGCCGATCTCACGAGCTGAAGGTGGTACCTTGAGTTAATAAATGAATGTATTCGGGTAATACATTGGAGACCTCTATAAGTCAGACACTAAAAAATAACTATATCCATGTATTAGTGCCATGTCTTATTGCAGTAACAGTGTAAGTATCCTCAAACCTGAGATACTACTTACCTTGTATAGGAGTTGATATACTTTGGGTCATACTTATTCATACCCTAGCAATCAGGATGATACGGGTGATTACAGGTATAGCGATGATCACATGTTGCTAAGCCGAGTAGTCAAGATGAGGTCCATCGCTCCTGATATAGTGATATAATGGGTGATGTACCTTTGGGCCCCTTGTTGAAGTGACACACTCATAAACCTTTGATCAGAGTATAAGATTGATAGAACATGTTTCTAGTCAATCTTGATATATAATGGTCGAGTGGTGTTCTTCGTGAACAAGTCTAATTCTAGGATAGCTAAGACTCTTACATGAGTTGAAACTTAATCTAAGCTCAGTAAACTGGACGGTACTTAACGTGATGGAAAGAGTGTATTGTATTGGTTACTACTGCAGAACCGGATCAAGTCATAAGCACGTGATGTTCTAAGTATCGGGGGATCATACACCTTTGCTAGAAAGCCCATTTGATCGTGTAGAGCTCTCGGGTTCCATATCGGTCTGGAACACTGAGCTTAAAGGTTCTGGGATGGGAAGCCAAGTTTAGGTTAACCTCTAGTGGATCTATACTCTGGGATCCAATGAGGTCACACACTTTGGGTCTTTATCGGATAAAGTAAAGAACCTATAGACTAGGTCTATGCTGAAAATACAAGTTTTCGAATTTGTTAGAAGAATTATTAATTGGTTGGACCAAATTAATAAAAGGTATAAAGAGGAAATAGGGAAAAAGTCATATGAAGGGAGCAAGGGATTTATCCTGTTACGAGTGGGCCCCAAACGAACATGGGATGTTTGGAGTGGGGCCTGTGCGATCGCTTGCGAGAAAGAGGGCTCGCGGGCCGCTATCGCGTGGAGATAGCTTGCATGTGCTAGTTGTCTACAAGCCCGCAAGGGCTACCTAAGGTAGCGCTTGCATGGCCTGCCGTGCAAGCCCGGTTTGCGGCACAAGGCAAGGCCATTAAGGCTTTCCTTTTGTTGTAACTCGCGGGTTGGCCTACGGGTCATTATTACCTACACAGCAAACCTGATATGTGAGATGGGAATATCCCCATCCCACATAGTTATTTATGGGGAGTCTAACTATCCCCCTTTTTCCTTATGTATAGGCCTCCATTCCCTTCTTTATTAACAACATCTAAAAATAGTTTTAAGCTCATATTTTCTCTCTGGATTCATCTCCCTCTTCTTTTATTGTGCGAGATCCTTAAGAAGTTTCTCCAAACAATCAAAGAATTATTTTTGAAGGCCTTTTCTTAAGTGAGCCTTCTGGATTATTTTCAGGTTGGTTTTTGAGTGGTCTAGCAGCTGCTGTCTACTAACGTGTTCTTCCTCAATGAGGTTTTGATTGGTGAAGATCCGTAAATCGTAGAGGCTCTCCTAGTTTGGAAGCTCGTGCTAACGAAGTGCTGCCGAATTACTCAAAGGAAACACCACCACCAAAAGAGAGAAAGCACGCATCAACTGGTAATGCTTCAACCTTTAGATGCTAGGTTTCTTTTATAATCTTTATAAACCTAAAAGCATATATTGAACATTTTAACTTAGATTATATCAATCATGGCATGCTTAGGAGATCTATAGGTTAATTTTAAGTTTTAAAATTCCACCTTGCAACGATTGCATGTTCAATTACTGTATTGATTAACCAGCATTAACATGTTATTCATTATCTTATCACAAATATAAGATAGGCATGTCTCTCCCATATCGAATCTTATCATAATCTCTTGGTGATTGATCAAATCTCCCTTAATAGTCCATACTTTGCAAGATAACTCAATAGTATTGAGGGTAAGATCCAGTATTGAGGGTAAGATCTAATAATAGTATTATGGACTGAGTCTCACATTAGAGAAGTTGAGATCCTTGTACATCGTAAAAAATTTTCATCTCATGTTCTCTAAGCACACATTATCTCGAGGACTTATTTCTTTCCCACTTTGATAATGAGCCATGATGTCCTTTCCTTTCTACCCTTATAAAGGAGTGCATGTCTTATCATATCAACCAACACCATATAAAGGTTTCAATTACAATGGAACCTAGCATTTAACATTGTTCGACTAAATGAACTACCTTTAGCTCTTCAGAAATTGCTTGACCAATTGTTATGTGAACTACACAGTTCTTACCCAATTCCTTTTTGGATTCTGCATGTAATGTTCTACACAATGCAACTTTCTTATTACTCGATAAGTCGATTCACAATTTTAAACAGGTTCCTTAACTACACATAATATGTTCAAAATCAATCTCATTCTAGTATGTATCCTCTTGATAATATTAGGGTAAGAACCCATATGCATGGGCTAGTTCTCTGTCTGACATGCTATAAGCGAAAAATAATATATGTATATAACATGCACACACATACATTGCTCATTGAATAAAACTCAATTATATACACACAATATCGTTCATGATTTGAAGGGTATAATAAATGATGTAATCGAATAAATATAATCTATGCATATTTAACTCTTTGATAGATTTCACATATACATCTTTTGGAGACTTATTTTGTAAACAAATCTACAAGCATGTAATGAGTAGATAAATACCTTATATTGATCTCTCCTTGAGTTACTTAGTCCACAACTAACAGAAACTTGATATTAAAATAGTTATTGCTACTATAATATTTCAGGTCTATTATATAAGATATCGATGTTTAACTATCTCAATAAATAGTTAACATTTTGTTTAGAGCACTACACATAAAAGACTCAATAGTCTCTTTTGTCAAACCACATTTTTTACCATAATTAGCAAAACACAATTTCAACCTTAGCCTTAGCTAATATGCACGTATGTATTTTATAAGGTCTATTTCCTTGGTTCAATAAATTAGAGCATAACTAATGTTCATACACAAGTATCATAAAATTTTCTTAACTGTCTTCTAACACTCTATTACTGGAATGAACTAATAAATTACTTTAATGCACACAACATGAGTTATATTAGGTCTAGAGTATAACATAGCATATGTAATGCCAATGTATGGAACATTTTCCAAATCCTTCCACTTGACAAGAGTTTCGGGATATATACATACACTAAGAATCATATTCTTAGTTATCGAAATACTTATGGGTTCATTATTCTACATACAAAATATTTCTCAAATTCTTTCTATATAAGATTCCAGAGACAAAAATACTAATTATCTTACCCATCCATTTAGATTTTGATCCTAGGACCTATGAAGATTTTCCCATGACTTACATCACAAAGTTACTCGACACCCAATCATTCATGAATAGGGTATGTGCATAATGTTTCTCATTTACCACTCCAAAAACCATAACCTTGAAACCTCATGAGATAATAAATTGAATTATTAAATTCAAGAAATCTCATGTTTGCAAATCTTTGGAACAAATCCTCTTAATTTTTCCATATAGATCTCTCATGACAATTCTCCACTTAGAATAGAGGTCCATACACCTACTTGATGTAACTTTGAGGAAGATACAACTACTGAAGCTAAAATGATTCTTATAGATGAAATTCTCTCAACTTAAAAGAAAATATTATTATAAAATATTCTTGTCAATTTGAATGTACGCATCCCTTAACTATAAACCTAATGCTTTTTCTTTATATTGAGATCCACTTATTCTCAATATTTTTATAACCTTCAAGCAAATTAACCTAATTCTTCTTCCATCACATGCAACTATTCATCTCCCTTCAAACACTTAATTTTTCAAGGTTGGAACAATTTTTCATTAAAATTTTTTAGGCTCTCAATTCTCATAAATATGTCTGTTATATATATTATAACTCAAAATTCTTCCTTTTAAGCTCATTTATATGCTCTCACTCAAGTCAGAAATATTGTAATGATCTAAGCTCGCACTTGAGTTAAAAATATTGACTCTCACTTAGACCAATAACACTTTGAGTTCTCAGCTTCCCCATGGAACAAAGTCCCTTATTAATGTGATCATTATAAATTAATACATTTGAATTACTCCCACTTCAAGATATGTTCAAAACATTAAGTTTGAGAGTCTTAATAAAAGGACATGTTTATTCCTAATACACCTAATCAATAGAACTAATTTATCATAAATTAATATATCATGATTCAAATTTTTACAAATCTATCTGCATTCTTCCCCATAAAAACATATTGTTTTGATATTCAAGAGTATCTTAAAAAATACTCCATCCATCTCTTGGACCCAATTGCCCAAAATTATTAAGGTGGGAGTAAGTGATACAACCCTAATGTCATAACCATGATAAATTACATATACTTCCAGTCCATGTCACATATGTAACTATTGGATTTGTGCTCATTGCAAATATAGTCTACATGTGTCAATTTATAAAACTTCAACTCATTTTGAAGTAGATATAAATTTTGATATTTCTCATATAGGTTATCGAAAGTACACAAAGATACTATTGTCCGTACTTATGTCACATGTTGCACTTGAATCAATAATTCAGAAAGGATAAGATTTCATAAGCAAAATTGAGTATAGTATAATATAATTTATTTTAGAATATATTACGTGTACGAGGTTGGACTTAGTGCTCTATTGGACAATACCTTTATAGTGGTAATTTAACATATCACATTTGTGATTTTACAATTTATTATCTTTGAACCTATTAAATTTATGTTTGAATGGTTCAGACTCATTTGAATTGTTCTTCTTCCCTTTTAGATGTTTCAATGTAAGTTAATATTTGTTGTCTAAAGAACTATCTCCTTAAGACTGATCTTAAGCCAAATGCATTTAGGAAGAATCTTGAATATCAAAATAACAATTTTTACCACTTGCAAGAAATTTGTAACCACATTAAACGAAGTATTTCTATAAGAATGGGTGAACTACGTCACATATGCTCCCACTCAAAACGAAGATCTAATAACTAATTAGAACATCTTTCATTATAGTGATAAAACTTGTACATGTCTCTCTTACATGAATTGTAGCAATTAAATCACTTAAAGTACTAAGCAAAATGATGATACAAGTCATTGATCTCTTCCTCCCCCATGAACGAAACATATTCTTGTCATGTCTGAGTTGATTTGTGCCACTCTCTTTGAATACACAACATTGCTCAAAGTATAAGAGGACTCATTATACCTCCAACACAAACTCAAACCTTTTGATAACCTAATAGCCACCGTTAAGAATCTAAGTCTGCTAGAAATAAGTTCATAGCAGAAGCCATTACTGATATTCTTTAATTAGTAACAATGAGACTAAACACGTGTGTTAATTACTATTGACCTGAATACAAACTTTCCAAGAAAATGTAAGCATTAACCCTAGTATCGAAAGATATAAATACCCATCATTTACTAGTTGAAAAGACTTGCATTTAATTCATTTTGATTAATTAAATGCAATTTAGACCTGTTGTCTTTAATTAGTTCACTTAACTAATGACATTTAATTGTAAATATTGAATAACTTCATTAGGCATAATTATTAAAACTAATCTGAGATTCAACATGGCATATTAGTTCTAAAAGTTTTATTAAAGATATAATTATTTTATGTATTTATATGTCTTTAAACAAGTATAAAGTATAAAATAAGCAACGATATATAAATTAAATAAATCACTTAGATTTAAGCATAATAAAACACAATCCTAAAATTATTCAATAACAAAACATGCCAAAAAATTTGTTATGCAAAATTATAAGCAAACAAACAAAACAAACAAATATTAATGATGATAAACAAATTACAATGACTTATATTGTCAACCACCACATACTATACTTAACATTTGTAACTATTTTACACTATATTGGAATTAAGTTATACATTAAGTATTACAATTCAAAAATTATTACAACATCAACTATGAAGTTCATAATGATCACCCTAGGTTAACTCATTAAGTATAGAGTTCTTTCCTTTTATCAAACTTGGTAATAACAACTCAAATTATTTAAAGGAACCCGAATGTCTATTTACTATATAATTTGATCATTCAAACATATTTAAAATAAGATTTGTAAAACCATGTTTTACAAAGTAATAATATTAATACATACAAAATTGCATTTCTTTATGCAATACATTAACACAATGCACTATGTATTATATATAAATATAAAAAAAATACACTTTTAAGAATCGGATTTCTCAAGCTCCTCATGGGTCTTTTCCACTGAATAGATGTTCGGGATTATGTGGATTTTGCATAATTATTGACAATCCACAACATATGTCAAAAGATCAATGCTAATCGTTACATAAATAATAAACTCAAATATATTACCCAAATATATTATATAATTTATACCATATATAAATTAATGTTTAATTATCACATAAATAATTTATATAAAAACATATTTTATCATATTTTATATTTTCAAAAATACAAAATCATTTAATTATTATATAAATGGTTGATTATTTAAGCATATTACTAAAAATACTTAATTAAACTTATCTAACCCTTATATAGTTCAAATAATCATCACAAAAATAACTAAAAGATCTAAATACATTACTTAAATATATTCAATGACATTATACCTCACATGCATAATTAAATTCAACCATCATAAAATAGTTAATTTGGATATTAATAGCATATTTTTATTTAATGTGCTTTTGTAACTAGTACATTTATATAAAGAAAATAATTATCAAAATTAATCAATATACAAAAAATTTTCAATTATTTTCAAGTAGGTTATAAATTATTTTCTTACCAATAAAAAATATTTTAAAAATTTAGAAACTAATTTTTTTTTATAATTTTTAAGCAATTATTAATACAAAATAAATAGAAAAAATATATTTTGAAGCTAAAAAAATCTGGAAAAATAAACATTAAATCCAAAAAAAACATGAAAATGAGGGGGCAGAAAAAAAAACGTCACTGTTTTGGGCTTAAAAACACAAAACAACTTATGGACTGTTGGATGTGTGCCATGTGTTATAAGCAGGCGGATAAGGACAAAAAGCATTGGCTTCGTTATTCTACAAAATAGTCCTAAAATAACAGGCAACCCTTTATCAACCATTGTAATGTTTCCCATTAAATCAAAATAAAGTAGAAGAACACATAAAACACTCATAGAAACATAGCAAATCATCATCGAAAACAAGGCTCGGATACCAATGAAGAAAAACGTATATGGAAACAAATTTGTATTTTAACATTTTCTCTATTCCCAAAATCAAAGAATGCTGCATCGAATGTCAAATCAAAATTGTCTCATGATGCATCAAAGAGCAATTATTAACGATTAATTTTCGATGTTTTCGTCGGGATAGAGATAATAAAAGGAAAATAAATGAAATGAAAATTGAATCAATCCTCAAAAGTACATGTGATTACCTATAAATATAGAAAATGAAAATTGATTAATTACAATCAAGTCCTTAAACTTTTGATTATTTGTAATTAAAATTTTAAAGTTCTATAACTTTTCAGTGTAGTCCAAATAACTAAATTGGATCGAATCCTTTGACTTGATTGACCCACTGATGGGCGGAACGGGGAATATCCAACCTTAGTTAACATCTTTGACTTGTGTTTCAGAAAATAAATTCTTACAAAGTCACCTATTGATAACTTAGTAAAATATCACTAGGAACATATATATCAAATGTTTGATAATCCAAACTGATAAGGATGTCTCAATGCATGATTGAAAATAAGTCAAATCTATTTTATCAAGAAGATAAGGTCAAGAGGTTGGTCAACCGACTTAAGGAAACTGCCTAGACCACTTGCGTCTATTAAGGATTAGACCCAACATAGATTTTAATTCGTATGCTTTCTCCGCATGAAATGTAGTTTGTCCTAATCAAAACACTCCTTCTTCAGGATCGAATTCTATCCTAATTAGATATAATTTGTTTAGACAAGAGTATTATTTGGGATAAAAATCCCTCTCCTAAGCGACTTAGGTTCCTCTAAGCTTATATAAAGGCACCTTGGACACATGGGAGACCCCCTCCCAGTTTCAAATT
The DNA here is from genome assembly GCA_949673415.1 of Euphorbia schlechtendalii. Taxonomy (NCBI): domain Eukaryota; kingdom Viridiplantae; phylum Streptophyta; class Magnoliopsida; order Malpighiales; family Euphorbiaceae; genus Euphorbia; species Euphorbia schlechtendalii. Next base: position 8,028 of record CATIWQ010016922.1, on the reverse strand, counting down.
TTTATAATAATACATATAATATTTGATAATTAAATAAGGGAAAAGATAAACGCAAATGGTTGGAGTGAAGAGCTAGCTCCCCTATTCCTTGAGTTCGAATCCTAGTAATAACTTTCCTTTTTTGTCTTTTTTCCTTTGTTAACTTCCTTCTAACTCCCACCATCCCGAATTCGAATCATTGTGGTGGCTTCTTTTTTTTTTTTTTTGTTTTTTCCCTTAATATTAGCCTCACCCTAAGTTCGAATCCTAATATTAATTTTCTTTTTATCTTTTATTTTTTTCCCTTTGTTAACTTCCTTTTGACTCCCTCCATCCTAAATTCGAATCATTGGGATTGCTTTCTTATTTCTTATTGTTTTTCCCTTTATTTTTAACGTTTTTTTTTTCATTCATATGATTGTATATTCATTTTATCATTCTTTATATTCTTTGAATTTCCTTTAATGTTTTGTCATATTTATATCCCTTCATTTCTCAAATTTATGTTTACAACATATTAACTTCAATGTCTTTTTAATTTATAGTATTAATAATATACATGTTTAATAGAATTCTCAAATTCTCTTAAAGATTTGCAATTTATATCTAATATGTTATTCAATACTATATAATTTGTTATTGTGCCTAAATGATATCACCTAGTAATAAATTTCCTTGTCTTTTTTCCTTTGTTAACTTCCTTCTAACTCCCACCATCCCGATTCGAATCATTGGGGTGGCTTCTTTTTTTTTTTTTTTTCCTTAATATCAGCCTCACCCTAAGTTCGAATCCTAATATTAACTTTCTTTTTATCTTTTATTTTTTTTCCTTTTGTTAACTACCTTTTGACTCCCTCCATCCTAAATTCGAATCATTGGGATTGCTTTCTTATTTCTTACTGTTTTTCCCTTTATTTTTAACTTTATTTTTTCATTCATATGATTGTATATTCATTTTATCATTCTTTATATTCTTTGAACTTCCTTTAATGTTTTGTCATATTTATATCCCCTTCATTTCTCAAATTTATGTTTACAACATATTAACTTCAATGTCTCCTTAATTTATAGTATTAAAAATATACATGTTTAATAGAATTCTCAAATTCTTTTAAAGATTTACAATTTATATCTAATATGTTATTCAATACTATATAATTTGTTGTTGTGCCTAAATGATATCACCTAGAAAGTATACTAGTATCTTGTTGTAGAGTTAGCAAGCACAAGTATAGTTTTCCATATGTTATCACCTAAATGAGCTAATTGTTCAAGTGCCCCGTAACATTAATTTAAAGGGGTGAGAATGTTAGACATGATGTATGTCTTAGAGGCAATTAGACGATATATCTTAATTAGTTATAATGTACAAACTATTTCAGATTATTATTATTATTAATAAACGCATCTTTATTATTTATCAATGTTATTTAATTTATGTTTCTCGTTGTTATCATAAATATGTGTTATTATATATGCCTATTGACAAAACAAAATCCATGACTACTTCATAGTGTGAAAGTGCAAGGACATGGTGGGAGCCATGTGTTGTGAGAACCGCACACACGTGTAACTATGAATAATCTAAATATCCCTAGTCATAGTTTCATTGAGGCTGGAAATCAACGAAGTGGACAGACTAGCATGTGAAGGATTACTCCTTGGATTAGATCCAAGTAACCGATCTCACGAGCTGAAGGTGGTACCTTGAGTTAACACATGAATGTATTTGTGTAATATAATGGAGATCGCTATAAGATAGACACTCAGAAATAACTAAATCCATATGTTAGTGTCATGTCTAATTGCAATAGCAATACAAATATCCTCAAACCTGAGATAATGGTTACCTTATGTAGGAGTTGCTATACTTTGGGTCATACTTATTAATACCCTACGATCTGGTTGATACATGTGATTATGGGTATAGTTATTCAAGATGAGATCCATCGCTCCTGATATAGTGATATAATGGGAGATATACCTTAAAGCCTCTTGTTGAAGATACACGCTCATAAACCTCTAATTAGAGTATAAGATTGATAAAACAGGTTTTTGGTCAATCTTGATACATTATGGCAAGTGGTGTTCTTCATGAACAAGTCTAATTCTAATAATACAAATGGCCATTAAATGAGTTTACACTTAATTCGAGCTCAATAAACTTGTTAATAATTAACCTCATGGAAGGAGTGTATTATATTGGTTACCATTGCCAAACCGGATCAAGCCATAAGCACGTGATGTAACGAGTATCGGGGGATCATACGCCTTTGATAGAAAGCCCATTTGATCATCTAGAGTTATTAGGTTATATATCAATTTGTAATATAAAGCCTAAAGGTTCACGGATGGGAAGCTAAGTTTAGGTTAACCTCTAGTGGCTCTATAATTCAAGATCTTATGAGGTCAGACACTTTGGGTCTTTACCGGACTATGTAAAGAACTTATAGACTATGTCTATACCGAGAATATTAAGGATGTTGAAATCGGTGGATAAATTATTAATTGGTCAGACCGAATAATAATTAAGAGGATTAAAGGATAATTTTGGGAAAAACTGCATGGAGCTTATCAAAGGGATTTTTCCCATTATGATTGGGCCCCGCAAAATTGTTCACGGGTGCGGCTGCGTGGATGCCTCGTGAGCCGAATTTGCTCATGGGCCACTGGCGTGCGTTGGCACTAGGCCAACGCATGCTAGTGGGCAATAGCCCCACTAGTAGCCCACTAGCTAGGCTTGTGAGAAAGCTCGCAAACCCAGCTTGTGAGGTAAGGCAAGCCCATTATGGCTTGCCTTACGGTAGTCGCACAACCCATATATACGGGCTGTTTGGCTGGTTGACCTGCGTGGAACTGGAGCTTAACGCAGCAACCCGTGGGTGGGATGGAAGAAATCCCATCCCACATTGCTTTTTGAGGGGATTTTTCAACTCCCCTCCCACCATAAATAGCGGTTCGCTTTCTCCTTTTCATCTCACTTCAGCTTAGCTTTCCTTCTGAGTTTTGACTTCTTTTCTTTACTCGATTTTTGAGAGATCCTCCACAAGTTTCTCCAACATTGCAAGAATTATTTTGAAGGCTTATTTAATTTTTAAGAGAGCCATCTTAGTAATATTTTCAAGTTTTTCTTTGAGTGGTCTAGCAGTCGCTGTCTACCAACGGGTTCTTCCTCAACTCAAGGTTTTTCACGGTGAAGATCCATGTGGATAAATCGTAGAGGATATCCTAGATTGGAAGCTAGTGCTAACCTCTGCCAAATTGCTTTAAGGGAACACCGCACCAAAGGAGGTCACATATCAACTGGTAATACTCTTTACTTAGATTCTAGGTTTCTTTTAATAAGTTTTATAAACCTATATGTAACTATTGAACATTTCAACTTAGATTATATCAATCATGGCATACTTAAGATATCCTTTAGGGTTAATTTTAAGTTTTGAAATTTCACCTTGCAAGTTTGCATGTTTGCATGTTTTATTACTATCTTGATCAACCAGCACTTGTATCAGAGTCTGCCTTATTCTATGCATTATTGATGATAATATGTTGAAATTGATATTTTCTACGAATCGATTAAAGTATGCTATGCATGACTTAGGTTTCAATTCTTTTTATAGAAAATTCTATGATAACTAGATTAAGGTTTTGGTCAAACTTAGTCTAGGTGATTATCATATAAATTAACAATGTTTTACCACACGTGTTAAATTGAGGGTCGTCCCATACTTCTCTCAATTAAAAGAATGAAATCTTTAAATCATGATTGTCTGTGGTACAATGAATCAATGTGCCCATTGTTATTTTGGCAAGGATTGGACTTGGCTGCTCATTCACTTTAAGGAGCCTCTCCTACCTGGAATTCTTCATCGGTATTAGGCTCAAGCGTACCCAAGAGACTTTTATGACTTAGTTGATTTTTAATATGAGAAGTCGATTTCACATATGGTTTTACAAACTGATTTAAGTTGATAAATTAAAACTTATAGATATAGGTGCAAGAACTTAAACATGGACCTTGTTTATTTTGCATGCTATGTAGAGTCTTGGCATAATGAAATGATTATGATGTACCAGTCTTAAGCATGTTCCCTTAGTTTAATAGTTCCAAATAGCCCGGAATTATTATTATCATAATCATATCCATCGTATAAGACCTATACTAGGGTGAGACTAGCTGCACCAATAAAATCTCTATAAAAATATTAAGGCGGTAAATTATCTTCTTGTCATAAGTCATGATATGAAACTTATGAACAGATGTAAGAACATGTACAACATGCTTTCCTTTAACATGTGTTTGGGCATGAAACTAGATGGGGTTAATGCCTTAACCAAAATGGGTTTTTGTCCACGTTAGTGGAGTTGATGCCAGATTAGAGACACATTTGAGTAGTCATACAATCGAGTACGTACGTCTTGAGAAAGAGAACCACATGGATTAGCAATTGCATGGGATGCAAATGGACGGGTTCCAACCATAGTTGTGTTTTTATTGCTTGACTTGTTATAGCGGGGATCGTAATGAATGTCTATGGATGCTACCTACTAAAGAAAATTGGTTGGACCAAATTTCCCGAATTTAAATAGAATGGGTTATTAAATGTTGATGAAAATAGTAGGAATTATTTATTTAATTAAAGACCTTATGTTAAATGTATGTACATATACTAATGTGTAAACAATTTTTATCTTATATCTAGGTTGAATATGATTACTAACGAAAATACTTATATTGATATCGGTCCTCTTACCGATATAAAGTATGATGTTTACAACTTTAATGAGTGGTTTGAGACTTTTAGAGGAGTTTTCCAGAACTACTACCTGGATTTTGTTCTAATTGATCCAAGTCCCATACATCTCGGTACGAATGCTTTTGCATGAGAGATGAATGATTATGAGAGGGATAAGGGAAACAATGAGTTTGTTGCAAAGCTCATGTTAGACAACATGCTTTCAAAGTACACGCATGTGTAGAAAGGGTTGAACCTCGCAACCATTTTTCATTATCTCAAGTTGGTGAAGGTCTAGAAGATAGACTATTCCACACCAATTTACAAGGAGACACCTCAATAGTAGAGTTGGTTATATATATATATATATATATATATGATAACTCTAAGAAACTAAGAATGTTGGGGCTAAGAAACTAAGAATGTTGGGGGATGAGTACAGTGAGCAGTCTTTGAGGGAAATGATATTGAGGGGATTACCCGATAAATATGATTCCATCAAAACGATTCTTCTACCAATTGTACCTCACAGGACTCTAATTCCTGGAAATAGCCAATGCAGGTGGTGACTCTACACTAAGAGACGGTGGATTCGGGTTCAATTGGATCTAAAACGTTTTTTCCTTCTCTTTCCAACCTTTTTCCTGGGTCCTCAACTCGGTGCCTTTCTTTTTAAAACCCCCCGGTGGATCGCGCCTTTCATCTCCGCAAGCTCTCAGCCCACCACTCTGTGTCGCCCCAGGGGATTTTTCTAAAAACTTGTTTTTTCAAAGGTTTTAGATTTTGGATAAGTGCTGAAAATTATTGATCACATTATTCCGTTTTCTCTTAATTGTGACATATTCATAACTGTGCATTGCAATAGAAGGGATTAGCCAGTAAGATTAAGGTACCCCTATTACCGCGAAGCTTTCTCTTGTAGTAATCTACCTCCTTGAGAAATGATAGTACTTGAGTGGGTGGAGCACTTGTTTCCACATCGCATGTACCTCCCTCGTTAGAGGCTTGAAGTGTATTCCAGTGCAATAAGAACCTTCTACATCAACAACCCATTTACAAACCTCATGTAAATAAACCACAGGCATTTTCCTTAGGGTGTTACCCAACATGCAATCATGCATTATATTTTCTTGCAGGTTCGCTCCATAGTATCTTCATGGTAGTAAGATGAACCAAACTTAGGATAGAGACTAGCCAAAAACCCTACACACAGGAGTTTTATGGTTGGAAGATATGACGTTGAATGCTATGTGCTACTTGTATACTAATTTCAATTTATCATTGAACAAATGTCATGCTAACCACAAATCTTAGTGCAGACACTTGAATGCACACACTCATCATGATGTAACATAGCATCTTCTCATCATCACCACACATACTTAGGATTAGTTGACACTAGGACAACATAAAACCACTTAGGAACATCACTTACCCCTTTTCAGCGAGATGTCCACTTGACATCCTGCTATTAGCTTATACATGACAAACATATCTTTCTTTTACCTCGTGATGTCCACTTGACATTCGACACTTAACCCACAAGGGGCAATAATATATCCTACACATCATCTTTGAGATGTTCACTCGATATCCAACTCACAGCCCTTCAGGGGCAATTATACACACCAAAAGCCCAAACGGGGCAAATACCTACCCAAAACCATTTTTCCCACATTAAAGGATATCCCAGTTGATGTCCTAACCTGAGCCCACATGAGGAAAACTTACTTCAAAAGTTTTACCTTATCAAATCTTCAAGGGTATATGCCTCATACCCGAATCATTCACCCACACGAGGTAATAATTCATGTATCACCACATACCCTCATATAGTGATGACCACACAAGTATCCGAAACTCCACCCTAATTGGGAAAAATAACCAAATCATTCATTAGGTAGCTACATACAGTAGTTGTTTTCATTTTATTAGGGTATGTCACACCGCTTACCCGAAACAATTTTGACCCCCTCATTCCATGAGACCTAGTCATAGTTAAAAACCTCAAACCATTGACCTATTACCACATAGGTAACTTAGTCACCTCACTTACATCACTCATGTTATGATGTTTGCATTTTCATTTCCACATGTTTTCACTTTTACCTAATGACTAACATGTTTGTTTCAAATGGATTGACATACATGTTATTTTGCATCATGGCGTGCTAACCCCTTTTGTGAATGCAAGCATAACATTAAACATCTCACTCATTTTTTCACATCATAAATCATATCACGAGTCTTACATGCACAATCTGATCGTCTGCTTATATATCTTAGCTTGGAAAAGGCCCACTCGTCGCCTGGTTCGTGTTTCTCCGATCGTGGCCAGTTTGGAGGGGGTTCCATACACTGACTCAAGTGAGGACTCGGGTTCAGACTCAGATTCGGTTCAATGAACATCTGTCATGGTTAATCCATGAGAAGAAAGTACGGGAGAGGATCACCATGTCCTTACGGGATAAAATTCTCAATAGTTATCAGTGAGCGTCGAGATTATAGCTGCCTTAAATGCCTTTGCCAATAGTGAACAGCTAGCATCGCTCATTCGCCAACACGTCGGGAGGGCCCAGAATGCAGTGTCTAGCCCGGAGGTCACCCTTGACAACGTCAATCCAACAGGGGGACCTCCCACCTCACACATGGTACCCCCAACTACCTTTTATCAATGCGGGGCAGGATAAAGTCAGCTCAACCAAACTTCGATTGGGCAGCCAGGATATAACTTTGCCAATCCTCCCCAATTTTTCCCCGGACAAATGGGGTAGCTAGCATTCGCACCAGGGCCTTTCTACCAAGGAATGACCCAACAACCTATTCCCACTTGGAGTATGTCAGTTGCTTCACAATTCAAAGCACCTCAACTATCCCATTTTGTGGCATATCTCCAAGGGCAATATGGCTCTATCCAAGCGCAGGGAATGCCATCCTTCAACAACCAGGTATGGCGGAACTATGGCAACAGTTCTTGGTCACTCACGGTGGTCACCTAAGGAACACATACCCTGCACAACTGATGGTCGAGGATGAAGACAGCTTGCCCCCAAACTTCGTAATGCCTCAGTTTGAGAAAGACGTAGGATCTGGTGACCCGCGCTCTCACCTAACGCATTATCAGATGGTGATGAGAGCATTGAAGGTTAGAGATTGAATAATGGCTAAGCTCTTCGTCATCACCTTGGGCCACCTAGTCAATTAATGGTACAGCCACCTTCCGTTGGATACAGCCACTAATTGGAATAGCCTCGCTCAAGCTATGCTGGAGCATTATGGTTTCAATTATCAGATGGAAACCACAATGAAACAT
>CATIWQ010016920.1:0-27090 GCA_949673415.1 Euphorbia schlechtendalii | reverse complement strand
AAAACTAGGTCGCTTGAGGATTCGCTTGACTAAACACTGCAACTCACAAATACATATAATTAACGTTTCTAGGTTGCTGAAAATCAATGTTTATCTCGAGAAAGAGAAGGGTAATACTAGGGTTTAGGAGGAGAAACTAACCTGATAATCCTTGCAATAATCAAGCAGAGAGTTTCTGACAAACAAAGACACAGGTGGAGTTACGGTAAAGGTTGAGCAGCCATGTTGAAAATGGAGTAGTAAATTCAAGGAAGAAATTGAAGCAGAGATCGATTGTATAGATAATGGCTTCTCCGATTTCTTTGAAGTAGCTGAGCACGATAGGAGTTTACCAAAATATAAAAGATGGCTTGAGATTTAGACAAATTTCATCGGTTGTATATATAACCGAGACAGTTTCTTTATGAATCGGGCCCGGTCCATTTTATTTCTAAATGACAATTTCCTCAGTTATACTAATAACCGAGATAATTCGAATAATTTTGACAAGTTTCCTCGGTTATATGTAAAACCGAGGAAATATGCCTTCTGTTTCTACACGCTTCAGCCCATTTGCCCTATGTTATAAATATAATCGAGGCCATGTAGCCCAACTTTCCTCAGTTATTCAAATAACCGAGGGCGTGTTGGCGAGGTCATAAGAACTTTCTCCACTAGTGTGTCAATTTAATTTAAACTATATTTAATTATTGTTAGTTTTTATACTTACTTATGTAGTTTGTTAATATATTTTTTTTCATGTAATACAAGGATATATTTTGCTTGCTAATAAATATACATATACTTTTCATTGAACGGTGAAGATATATTAATTAACATTACTTTTTATAGTATTTGATTGACATGTATTATTATAATATTTATACTTAAAAATTTGTGCTTAAATTTGATGTATTATTTTTGGGCCCCCCTCAAATCTGATCTTACGTTCACCCCTGACATCAACTAGTATATATATGTGGAAACTCCTTGGTTTGTTTATTATTCGAGCTCAAAATTTTGTTTGCGAAATTTTCATATATTAATCGAATCGAGCTGAGTTGAATCGAGCTATTGCTGAGCCGAACACCGAACTGTTTACGTACGGCTTGATTTATTTATGGTCCTACCTATCTTGTATTGCCCATTCTGTTTTTATTAGTTACTTTTTCTTTTTAAAAATATTAGGCTGGGCTCTTTTCCTTAATATTAGTTCAACATTTATATACTTAATTACTTCTTGTCATTATGCTAAGTATTGAATACATTTACTTAATCAGGAAATTGTCATATTACAGCTACGGTTTCTCCATTTTGCAATTGCGTTCCACCTTTCCCATTCAAAACTCACCGCCCTACAACATATAGACATCAACTCATTCATTTTAACACCATCCAAAAACTAAACTCTTCTTATTGAATTTTGACTAATGAAATTCATCTTAATTAAAGTTAATTTCTTCGCTTTGTTATAAAAATCAGCAGGACCTATTTTACTGCATACATTTCCTTATATGATACCTTGGCAAGTATAAATACGTGTCTGCATACATTTTCTATTTTTAAGTTATTCAGTGTACAGTTTATTTGTTTAGTTACACGTCCATGTGTACCAATTGAGTTACACTTAACCAGTAATTATTCCAGTATGTTTAACTATCATACCATGGTGTAGTTTATGACTCCTGTTTATTACTTAGATTGACAAGTAAGTTTTTAATTAGATGAATTTACCTTTTCATTCTACAAAATAACGATACATATTGTCATTTTCAAATCTATAATTTACTCAATTTACTCAATTTGTTGAAAACTTGTGTAAGACTAAATTACACTTTTAAACATTAGGGTTTGATCTAATGGACTAGCTCTATTACTATACTTGTTATCATTTTGATCCATGTGGTATTCGTTTCATCACGCAAGTGACCACGGGTCCTCCAAGTATCATGCCACATAATATCCGTTGGCATAGACTAATATGCACAAATTAATCACTTGGGCTTCTGGTGGCATCATTTTCATTCTTGTTTACCTCACGCGTGTATCTCTGTTTTTAACTTTTTACTATCCGTTGCTATCTCTATCCAGTCAAACTTACTCCTTTACTTGTGTTTTTGACTTTTTATTATCTGTTGCACTCTCTAGCCAATCAAACTTTTTCGTCTCTAAACAGTACTCCCACCATTTCAAACTTTTTTGATCTAGTCTTATATTATTAATGAAATTTTTGGCTGTGTTGTTTCTCTTATCTTTTGGGGGTGCAAACTTAGTTAGGATGCCCAGGATTTGAGTAGCGGCACTGGTCTGTTTTCTTAAAAAAAAAACTAAAACATCACCATTTGAAACTAAAACATCATCAAGCATCAATGAGTGAATTTCAGTTTTGGAATGTTATACCTTGGTAATTCAGTGAAAGAATGATGTATTGCTATCACCCTCTCTTAGCCATCAGATGCCACTTCTTTCCTTCATGAAAACAACTTTCTGAAGAAGATAATTATCCAAACGAGCATGGGCTTCAAATTCCTCATGTAACAACACCTCCGAGGTACCTTTTGTGACCAATCAATTTTGGGTAGAAAGCAACATATCTTGACTTTCCTTTATATTTGAATCAAGATTACCAAATACCTCTTTATTATAGATCTGTAAAACCTTCCTTAAGGTTTTCAGCTGTAGCATGAGAAGCTGAATTAGCGACATCGAAGGAAAGTTTGAATTCTAATTTTCCGAAACAAGACTATCTAACAACGGGTGAGTTAGCCACATCGATTGTTAATAGAACTAGGATATCCTCCTAGGCTTGAATTCAGCTATGAATAGGGGTGATGATTTGAGAAGTGCCTTGATAAAATCAAGTTTTGATACACAACATTCTACTCCATAAAATCAGCGTTCACTAAGACTCTATCAAGAAGACAATCCACTCTATCGGCACCGAACCTGCTGTAAAACCAAGTATAATACGGACCTGTTGCAGTAACATCAACTTGGTTAGTATCATCGATGCAACTTTTAAAATTCTCGATGATATTGACGATTAGGAGGGTTCCCTCTCTTCTCATGGGCACATAGAATTGCGTTGGGTCTCCCATCCAAGCCCACATATTTCTAGAAATAACAAACTCATGCATATTTGAATAAAGATGTTGTTCGCCACTTTTCTACTGATAAGTTTAATCAAATATGGTTCCAAAATCTCGTGAACTATTGGCTATCAACTGCACCAAAAACTTGTTCACATATAAAATGTAGGTGTTGTCAATACCCCTTACCACATAGAAAAATGATGATAACTGCAAGTATACAGTTGTGATGTAGTTTTAAAAGATATCGAACCCACAGGGAAGGAACCAGGTCTAAAGATAAAGTAGGGAAGAAACAAAGTAAAATAAAATAAAAATAGATTAGAGATTTTTATAGGTAGGAAGATTAGAACGAAAAGTTGAGTAAATAGAGATGTGATAGATTAGAGACTCTAAACAAATAGATTTTCACTATGAACAAGTATAGCAGAGAAAACATTCAAGTTTAACAAAGTTGTTCTGACGCTCTAGATTATCTAACAGATTCGGTTTTAGACATTCAGATGTTCAATGATTCGTCGCAGAGCAACACATGAAATAACTTTTCTAAGTCTAGTGCAAACGAAATAAGACAATTATGAAAACCTGGACAACATCAATACTATGCTTAACGGGTCGCTCTCACATAGCCACATTTAGCAAGTTACCATTCCAAAAATGTTGGCTCACTAAACAGCGTTATATCATAGATCCAATGATTATACATGATATTGTTAACCCCGAAACTACTCTTAAAATTAACACCAACGCATATAACTTGATTAACATAAAAGACTTAGCATGAAATACACATTATGACACATAGACATATCATAAACTTCGAAATAGAAAGCAAAGCAAAGTTGTAAGGTATGCAAGTGAAAGCTAAAGTTGATCAAATCGTATCCACTCTTTAATGGGAGTCGTCAATTCCTGCAATTCCTGCTTCTGCTTTGAATTCTGTCTTGGCTCGTACAGAACCTCCGCTAGGATGCTATTCTTTGCGAATATCGAACAAACGAATATTGAAGAATGAAAACTTTTATTGATAAGTGATTTGCAAGTACACTTATACAACAATCGCTCGAATATGTAGAGAAATCTTGTGATCAAAACAAGGAATTGAATCACTTAAACATTTTCTCGCTAACACTTAAGAACGTAGCGAATCTAACTACACACACACACACACACTATATATCTCTCCTTTTCTAATGCAACCTTTTTCTCTAGCTTGGTGCTCGAAATTTGTGAAGAATTGGAGCCCTATTTTTAGAGTTTGATGGGTTGCATCTATCCAAATGAAGAGTCACATCCATTGGTGAAAGATTGCATCTCTTCAATGTGATTGGTTGAGAGGCTTTGATTCAATCCAGAATGGATAGGCACCTTTTCATGATTGGTTGACTTCTGATAAGTGTCTTTTCATTGGTAGTTGATGGTGGTTGATGGCGGTTGATCATGCTTATTTGGTGGTTGGCAGTTAAGAAGATAATACCAGAAAACCATCCATGTCGTGACCGCGATATGTGATTCGCGACCGTGAATCTTTTGTTAGTAGATTTCTTTTCTGAAGTGGCCAGGTCACGATCGTGAATGATTGTCATGACTGTGAATTGAATTTTCTTCATAAATCTCCTTGTAACTTCACCGATCTTTGATAGCTTCGATCCTAAGCCAAATCTTTAAGTTCCACGCATCTTTTTGCACCTTTTTCACTTTATTTTCATAGAATTCCACTTTTGATCATTTTACTTCCAAGATTTACCTACTATCTGCATTTGTATCAAAAACAACTACATACCACGTGAAATCTTTTATATGAAGTATAAAAATGATTCAAAATTAGTGTTTATTGTGTAAAGCTATTATGATAATAAGTGTAATTATACACTTATCAATGTACCTAGTACGAACCTGATCATGATATAGCTTGTTGAAATGCATCACGGTCAACATCTTCTTTACTAGGATTACTAACTCTCCCGATCCACCAACAAAGGATGAAATGTCCGTCTTCACAGCTTTCATCAAGGTAGTGATCATGTAACCATTATGGTAGATGGTAGTAAATTTGGTCAAATGATGAAGGATCATCACCAGCTAATTTAGTTGCTTACCTTCTACCATATGGTGGACCAGACATCTTTTAAAATATATGCAGCTAGAAAGGGAGCCAGTCCTTGGTTGCAAAAACTTCACAACGAGCTCATGACAAGCCCTTGCTGCCCAACTCATTCCTGAGGCTCAGATCTTGCCAGATCTATAATCAGTCGAGAGTTCACAATCTTCAAGAACTGTATCAGAATCCTCATCTCCATTCTTCCTCAGTTGAGTACCTTTGCATGAAATGTTGAGGATACTTCCTAGCAGCCTGGAGCAGATAAAGTGGGAGTTCCCTTCAATTTCCACTAAAAGCACATCATTATACCCTTAAATGGTATAAAGATTCTCGAAGAAGCTTCTAACTAAGACAAAACTGGCTTGTCCATCTAATTGCAAAAATTGGCTTAGGTTTTGTTGCTTAATATCCTTATGAAGGATCTTGTTTCTCAATAATCCCTAGAATCCAGGTTTGAGCCCCATTCAGCCTTAGTGAAGATTGTTCCAGTGGAAAACACAATCTTCAATTGCTTTCCTTTAGCATTCACTTAGATACTCCTTTTGGAATTGCTCTGAAGAACGAAATTGCCCTTGGTGATCACCATTTGAGATGAAAAGGGAATTTGAGAGAAGAGAGAATTAGGATTCTTTTATAGTTGAAATAATTGAAATCTGAAAAAAATGCAAGTGACCTCTCTCTTCAACACTCACAGCTTTTATAGACCTCTTCAAGTTACAATGATACCTAGCACTCGCAAAAAAGAAGATAAAAATCAATTGAGATTTAACACTTAATTAACTGACATAGTAAAATTGTGAGTTTAGTAATCAGATGGTTCTAATTAAAAAATCTCATTTGAATAAAGTGGGTTTTGATTTTTAACGCAAAACTGAATCTCACAGCATTACCTTTAAAAAAATAGACTGTGTGAAATACGAGTTACCTCATTTGGTTGAGTTAGGATTTGATTTCCAACATTTAGCCAAATTTCTTGATTTTTTTCATATGGGGTTCGCCATTCCAATAAATTGCCTTAGAACATTGAACTACTCCTTGGCCAATGGTTTGGTGAATATGTCAGCACATTGTTCCTTAGAAGGAACATACTCCAGTTTGACATCTCCCATTAGCACATGATCCCTTATGAAGTGATGACTTATATTGATATACTTCATCCTACCATGTTGAACTGGATTCTTGGATAGGTCAATTGTGATTTTGTTATCACACATAACTTCAATGCATTTTGACTGTTTACCATAATCCACCAGTTGTTGCTTAATCCATAGCAGTTGTGCTACACAACTTCCTACAGCCATATACTCATCTTCAACTATACTCAATGCAATAGAAGTTGCTTCTTGATATACCATGAGATAAGACATTCTCTAAGGAAATGGAATCCTCCTACGGTGCTTTTTTTATCGAGCTTATCTTTGCCATAATCAGCATTTGTGAATCCTCTAGGAGTAAAGTTTAAGCTGCTGGGATACAACAAACCTGCATCAAGTGAACCTTTCAAGTACTGGAGAACTCTCTTAACAGTTGCTAAGTGAGATGATTCTTTGGGGTCTGCTTGATAATGTGAGCAATATCACACAACATATTGAATATCTAGCCTACTAGCAGTTAAATAAAAAAGAGAGCTAATAATACCTCTGTAGAACTTACTATCTACCGACATACCAGCTTCATCCTTACTTAAGATAGTATTAGTGGCCATGGGAGTGGACGTTGGCTTCAAATGCTCCTTATCAAAATTCTTCAAGACTTCTTTGGCATACTTTGCTTGGCTAGTGAGGATTCCATCTTCACTCTACTTGATTTGAAGTCCAAGGAAAAAGTTGAGCTCTCCCATTGTAGACATTTCAAATTCGCTCTTCATCTGCTGAACTCCTTGCATAGTGATAAGTGTATAATTACACGTATTATCTTGATATTTTTACTCATAAAATGATATGGTTTAGATTTATTTTATACTTCACATAAAAGATTTCACGTGGTATGTAGTTGTTTTTTATAAAAGTGCAGAAACTAGATGAATCTTGGGAGTGAAATGATTAAAGTTGGAATTTTATGCAAAAAGAGTGAAAAAGGTGCAAAAGGATGCATGGAATGCAAGGAATTGGCTTAGGATCGAAGTTGTCAAAGATCGGTAAAGTTGCTAAGAAGAATCATGAAGAAAAGCATAAGTCACAACCATGTCACGATCGTGATTCCTATGCGCGATTGGCCAAATCACGCCCGCAACTATCTATCATGATCACGACTTATCATTCTTCACAAACAGTCAGTTACCAACTCACATTCATGATCGCATCATGTATGTCACGCTCGTGAATCGTAATAGATTTGATAAACTCTTCTCAACTTCCAACCGCCGGATAAGAACGATCAATCACCATTAACTGTTAAACGAAGAGACACCTTTTGGAGACTATGTAATCATAAAATGGTGCCTATCCATTGAAGAGGAGGATGAAATCTTGAATTCAATCACATGAAGATGAAGTAACCCTTCACCAATGGACATGATTATTCATTTGGATAGACACAACCTTTCACACTCTATAAATAGAAGTTCAAATCAAACATTTCATGCGAGAGGGAGATGTGTGTAGGCAGTAATACATGATAGATAGAGAGTGAAAGTTATTTAGATTTCTCTAAGTTCAAAGCGTTAGAGAGAAAAATGTATAAGTTATTCGATTCTTATTTCAATTACTAGATTTCTACACATATTCCAGTGATTGTTGTGTGAGTATAATTGCAAAGAACTTATCAATAAAAGTTTATGTTCTTCAACATTCATTTGTTCGATATTCACAAGGAATAGCATCCTAACGGAGGTTCTGTATGAGTCAAGACTGAATTCAAAGTAGACGCAAGAATTGCGGGAATTGACGTACGGTTTGATCAACTTGCATACCTTACAACTTTACTTTGTTTTCCAGTTATACTTTCTAATTTGAAGTTTATGATATGTCTATGTGTCATAACGAGTATTTCATCTTACGTCACTTATATTAATGAAGTTATATGCTTTCAAGTTAACTTTAAGAGTAGTTCGGGGTTAACAAGATTGTGTATAATCACTAGATCTGTGATTATAACATTATTTAGTGAGCTAAAATTTTTGGAGTATTAACTTGCTAAATATGGCTATGTGAGAGTGACCCATACTAAGCATAATATTATTGTTATCTAGGTTTTTATAAGTGTTGTAATTCGTTTACCCTAGATTTAGAAAAGTCATTTAACGTGTTTCTCTGTAGTGAATTATAGGATATATGGGCATCTAGAACCGATTTTGTTGAAGTTACCTAGTGCATAAAACAGTCTTGATTATTTTGCATATTTTACTCCACTATACTTATTCTTAGGGAATATCTATATGCTTTGCATCTTCTCTAATCTATTCATGCATCTGTCCATTCATCAATCTACCATTCAAATTCTTCAACTTATTTTATTTTCTTTTATTCTGTAACTCTAGCTGTTCCTTAAAACTGAATTCTTTCCCTGTGGGATCGATATCTTTTAAAACTACATCACAACTGTATACTTGCAGTTATCATCATTTTTCTATTTGATAAGCGGTACTGACAACACCTGTTCATATTTAGAACTTTTATATTAACAGTAGAAAAGTGGCGAACATACAACTTCTCATCAGTTTCTCCAAAAATGATGTCATCAACATAAATTTGGACTAGTAACACATCTTCTCTTCTTTGTTGGATAAACAGAGTCATATTTACTTTCCCTCTTTCATAGCCTTTATTAATAAGGAAATTGGTCAGCCTCTCACACCAAGCCTGCTTCAATCCGTAGAGAGCTTTCTTCAGTTTGAAGACATGGTCAGGATTCTTTAGATCTTCATAGCCTAGAGGCTGGTGAACATAAACTTCCTCTTGAATGAATCCATTTAGGAATGAGCTTTTTGTTAGACATGATGCATTCCTTAGAGGCAATTAGGATGATATATCTTAATTAGTTATAATGTAAAAAAGGTTTCAAATTATTATTATTAATAATAAAAACATCTTTATTGTTTATCACTGTTTGTTTAATTTATGTATCTCGCTGGTATCATACATATGTGGTATTATATGCATGCGCATTGATAAGACAAAGTCCGTGACTACTTCATAGCGTAAAAGTGCAAGAACATAGTGGGAGCTATGCGGTGTGAGAATTGCACATACGTGTTACTATGAATAGTCTAAATATCCCTAGTCATAGTTTCATTGAGATTGGACATCAATGAAGTGGATAGGCTAGCATGTGTAAGCTTACTCTTTTGGATTAGATCTAAGTAACCGATCTTACAAGATGAAGGTGGTACCTTGAGTTAACACATGAATGTATTCAGGTAATACATTGGAGACCGCTATAAGATAGACACTCGGAAATAACTATATCTATATGTTAGTGTCATGTCTTATTGCAGTAGCAGTACAAGTATCCTCAGACCTAAGATACAGGTTACCTTATATAGGAGTTGCTACACTTTGGGCTATACTTATTCATACCTTGGCGATCAGGATGATACATGTAATTCCGGGTATAGTGATGATCACATGTTGGTAAGCCCAGTAGTCAAGATGGGATCCATCGCTCCCGATATAGTGATATAATGGGAGATGTACATTATGGCCTCTTGTTGTAGAGACACACTCATAAACCTCTGATTAGAGTATAAGATTGATAGAATGGGTTTCTAATCAATCTTGGTACATTATGGCGAGTGGTGTTCTTCGTGAACAAGTATAATTCAAGGATATCTACGATTATTACATAAGCTAACACTTACTTTGAGCTCAATAAACTCTTTGAGCGTGTGTTGTGAGCGCCAATTTGAAACATTTTTATTATTATTATTTTAACTTCAAACACGGGGGCAATAATTACCCATGTATCATGCAGGCGAGAGGTGTCTCTTTAGTTATCTTTCATCTTCTATTTAAAGGGTTCCATTTCTCTCTCTTAACACTTTTACTCTTTCTAAAACTTCAAAATTCTCTGAATCTTTTGGCAATTTCTTCTATTTTTTCCTTGACGCACATTTCTCTAGCAAGTCAGGACTTTTCTTATCCAATAATCTTCATCTCACCTTAACAAGTAAGTTTCTTATCACTCTCCTTTCCTTTCATGTGTTGATTTACCATGTATTTCTTATCATCGCATGTTTCTGTAAAATGGTATAATGTCGATTCTTCTTCTTGCTTAATCTATAAATGTTGTTGTTAATTATCTTATGATTTGATCCTTAGATGCTATTGTTCCTCGCTATTCTTCGTTAATCATAGTTGTTGATAGGATCTTAATGCGTAAGAGAGTATTGTGTTTTGAATATCAATTTGAGTATTACTTTCCTATAAATGCATTTATACAATTTTTCCAAAAATGTACTCATATGGTTTTTCCAGAAATGTGTTCATACGTAGAACTTTAAATTTTCATTGTTAGATCCATATTACGAACTTAGATAATTTGAATGTTTTTTGTGCCGCCTCGAACTAACTTTACATGCTTTAGGATCTTTTCTAATAGACTAGAGTTTTAATAGGTAATAATGATCGACTCGATGTCAGCCACTGGTAGCTATTTGAGTAGGGAGTTTACTGAAATGAACTCGAGGTACTTCAAACCTTTGAACTTATATATACTGACTTTGTCTCTCCCCTTAGGCCACCCCCTTCGATTGAAGTTATGTCCGACTCAAACAACGACCAAGTGAACTGTAATCAAGCTGCTTCGAGTTCCCAATCATCTTCTGTTGTGGCCTGGGCTAAGCTTCACGAGGAGATGGGGTGGGCTCCTGTAGTGCCGCCTCAACCTACTTCCAGAGTTTCGTGTCAAATGAATAAGATGAAAAGGGCCTCAACTCACCCTATGAGGAGGCACCCAGCCACTCATCCCGCTACTTTGGCCAAGGGGAAGAGTAAGGCTAGGGAGGTCATAAATAGGACACCTAGTGTGGATCTCATCAAGTCTATCCAAAATAGGACGAATCTAGATTTTGAGATGGAGGTGTATCCTTGGCTTAAGGAGTGCGAGAATTTGCTTCCATGTAAGAGCTAGAGAATCACTAATACGCCAGAGGGTTATTTTAGAATTTACATGGACCAAATTTGGTCAAGCTTTGTCTTTCCATTGCCCAAGGGGATTAGTGATGTCTTGAGGGAGTTCCATCTTTACCCAGCTCAGCTACACCCTAACGCCTGGATCGACTTGGTGGGCCATTATCTAATCTATAAAGGCTTAGAGATGCAATTTGACATGGAATTCTTCAGGCGGTTGGTCTCTTTGAGGAAGACAAAGAATGAGGATCTATATCACTTCGCTCATCGAGTTGGATTCTATCAGTTCACCAACAAGGTGGATTCGATGAAGTACTTTAAACAGTACTTCAAGTAAGAAGACCGCCACCCTTAATTTCCCTCTAAGTAGAACTTAGCACCAGATATGGCTTATAATTTTACCAGCTCAAATCATATAATAGAGGTGTTTAAAGCCCTAAGGAAAGGTGTGTGACCGTGTCAAAATATCAGCTGGGTCATGGCCATGAATGTTATGATTATCGAGCCTGGCCAACTAGACCATATTTATTATCCCGGAGCAAAAGTTTTCCCAGGTATACTTATATTCTTCTTTTATTTGTTTTCCAATTCTTAAGTTGCCAGCCCTTAGTTAACTTGTGCGAACCGCAACCAATCAGTCAAAGAATCACAAACGTTCAAATGAATGAGAGGAAGCCGAGTTGATAATAGGTTTAGATAATGTAGTTCCTGGTGGCCGTGGGGCGGATCCTCTAAAGAGGAAGAGAAAGCGCATGGAAAAAGATATGGGATCTGACATGGAGACTCACGTGGAACCACCTCCCTCTTCTCCAGCAAAAGAGACTCCCCTCCAGCCTGTAAGAATGGTGTTTATTTTGTATTTTTTACTTATTATTTGTTTCATGTTTCTTATTTCACTTTCTTGTTAGGAGATCAATTTGGATGCCGCTATTAACTCGTCGAGGAAAATAAGCTACGAGTTGATCTGAGAAGACTTGGTAATGCTTGTTGGCGATGATCCCTCCATATACTCTACGTCTATGCAAAACATTTTGAGGACTATCTTGCCCCTTCCTTCAGAGAGGGAGGAATTGGAGACTCAAACTTTGATGCACACATCCAAGGCAATGTTTTATTAACTACTGAGGTTTGTTTACTATTTTTATTTTACTTAGCTTGTGCCTACTTATTTTCCTTATCATGTGTGCTATTTGTTGAGTTGGAGTAGTGGGTACCAACTTGGTAAGGAAAGTTTAGGATGTGGGCTGGGTAGAGCACACTCATGAACTCAATAGTTAAGAGCTGGAGAAGGCCTCCAAGCGAATCACTGAGCTAGAGGCGGAAAAGGCTAAGTTGAAGGAGTGATAAGTGTATAATTACACTTATTATCATTATAGTTTTACACACTAAACACTATAGTTTAAGTCATTTTTATACTTCATATAAAAGATTTCACGTGGTATGTAGTTGTTTTTTATGCAAATGCAGATACTAGGTAAATCTTGGGAGAAAATGTTCTAAAGTGGAATTCTATGAAAAAAGAGTGAAAAAGGTGTAAAAAGATGCGTGGAACTCAAAGATTTGGCTTAGGATCGAAGCTGTCAAAGATTGATGAAGTTGCAAGGAGAATTCTGAAGAAAATGCATTTCACGGTCGCGATAACCATTCTCGGTCGTGACTTATTCTTCTTCAGAACAGAATTCCGCCAATCAAATATTCATGGTTGCAACATGTATATCGCGGATGTGACTTGGATGGATTTCTAGTTTTATCTTCTTAACTACCAACTGCCTAATAAGTATGATCAACCGCCATCAACTACCAACGAAAAGACACTTATCTGAAGTCAACCAATCATGAAAAGGTGCCTATCCATTGTGGATTAAATCAAAGCTTCTCAACCAATCATAATGAAGAGATGCAATCTTTCACCAATGGACACAACCCTTCATTTGATAGACTCAATCCTTTGAACTTTATAAATAGGGCTCCAAACTTCACATATTTAGTGCATCACAGTGCTTCATAGTGCGAGCAACCAGAGAGGGTAAATATTAGAGTGCATGAGAGAAATATAGTGTGTGTATAGATAGAGAGTTTGCTACGCTCATAAGTGTTAGCAAGAAAATGTTTAAGTGATTCGAATCCTTGTTTCGATCACTAGATTTCTCTATATTCTCGAGCGATTATTGTATAAGTGTACTTGGAAATCACTTATCAATAAAAGTTTTCTTTCTTCAATATTCGTTTGTTCGATATTCACAAAGAATAGCATCCTAGCGAAGGTTCTGTACAGGTCGAGACCAAATTCAAAGCAAATATAGGAATTGCGTGAATTGACGACTCCCATTAAAGAGTGGATACGGTTTGATCAACTTTAGCTTTCACTTACATACCTTAAAACTTTGCTTTGCTTTCTACTTATACTTTCTATTTCGAAGTTTATGATATGTCTATGTGTCATAATGCATATTTTGTGTTAAGTCTTTTATGTTAATCAAGTTATATGCGTTGGAGTTAATTTTAAGAGTAGTTTCGGGGTTAACGATATCGTGTATAATCGCTGGATCTGTGATATAATGCTGTTTAGTGAGCCAACATTTTTGGAATGGTAACTTGCTAAATATGGCTATGTGAGTGTGACCTGTACTAAGCATCAGGTTTATATAATTATCTTAATTCGTTTACGCTAGGTTTGGAAAAGTCATTTCATGTGTTGCTTCGCGATGAAACATTTGGGTATTTAAAACTGAGTCTGTTAGATTAGTTTAGTGAATCGTAACATCTTTGTTAAACTTACATGCTTTCTCTGCTATCCTTATTTCATAGGGAAAATCTATATATTTAGGTTCTCTAATCTTTCATACCTATATTTACTCATTTTTCATTCTAGTCCTTCTTTCCTAACCTTTACTTTATTATATTATATTTTTTTTATTTTATCTTCCTTGTCTATCTTTAGAACTAGTCCTTCCCTATGGGATCGATATCTTTTGAAACTACATCGCAATTGTATACTTGCAGTTATCATCATTTTTCTATATGATAAGAGGTACTGACAACACTTATATTTTTCATGAACAAGTTTTTGGCACTGTTGATATATAGCCGAATCTTGTGAATAAACTTTTAAACTTATCAGTAGAAAAGTAGCGAACAATAGCCAAATCTAGCAAGTTACCACTCCAAAAATGTTGGCTCACTAAACAGCGTTATAATCACAGATCTGGTGATTATACAAAATCATGTTAACCCCAAAATCACTCTTAAAGTTAACTCGAAAGCATATAACTTGATTAATATAAATGACACAAGATGAAATACTCGTTATGACAAATAGACATATCATAAACTTTAAATAGAAAGTATAAGTAGAAAACAAGGTAAAGTTGTAAGGTATGCAAGTGAAAGCTAAAGTTGATCAAACTGTGTCTACTCTTTAATGGGAGTCGTCAATTCCCGCAATTCCCACGTCTACTTTGAATTCGGTCTCGACTCGTTCAGAGCCTCCGCTAGGATGCTATTATTTATGAATATCAAATAAATGAATGTTGATGAATGAAAAGTTTTATTGATAAGTGCTTTGTAATTACACTAATACAACAATCACTCAAATAAGTGGAGAAATCTAGTGATCGAAATAAGAATCGAATCACTTATACATTTTTCTCTCTATAACTTTGAACGTAGCAAAATCTAGACAATTTTCACTCTCTATCTATGCATACACGTCTACCATATGTTATGCCTATTCAACACTTCACTATCCACCATGAAATTTGTGTGATTTGAACCCTATTTGTACAGTACGAAGGGTTGCGTCTATCCAAATGAAGAGTCATGTCCATTGGTGAAGGGTTACATCACTTCAATATGATTGGATGCAAAGATTTATCCTCATCCACAATGGAAAGGTACCTTTCATGATTGGTTGACTTCTAAAAGTTATCTTTTCGTCTGGTAGTTGATGGCGGTCGATCGTTTTTATCGAGTTGACCAATAACTGTCACAAGTTACCACTGTGAATTACATGTCACGATCATGATTAATGGTTGACAACTTTCTATTTTGAAGAATAACAACTCATGACCATGAATAGGTGTCACGACCGTGAATTGTGTTTTTCTTCAAAATTCTTCTTGCAACTTTACCGATCTTTGACAGCTTCGATCCTAAGCCAATTCCTTGTGTGCCATGCATCTTTTTGAACTTTTTTACTCTTTTTACATAGAATTCCATCTTTGATCATTTCACTTCCAAGATTCACCTAGTTTCTGCACTTGCATAAAAAACTACATACCACGCGAAATCTTTTATATGAAGTATAAAATGAATCAAAACCATATCGTTTTAGGCGTAAAATATCATGATAATAAGTGTAATTACACACTTATCACTCCCCCACACTTAACTTTTTCCTTATCCTCAAGGTTAACACAACAGAAGTCTATAAGATAGTAATTTAAATTCGTACCACATTTGGTGAAAAGACTATCGTAGTGAGTACCACATTCCCACGTTGCATAAATTTCAAGTAAAAGTTTGAAATTCCCCACAAATTAGTAATGTGCAATTTATATATTTCAGTTGCATACCTTTGCTCTTAATGGAGGGTCAATCGAATCGTATCTTCATATAAGTGTTATATGCTTACTCGAATATTTCCTTCTCTTAAGTATAGTATAAACTATAAAGGACAAAGAGAACTTTGAAAAAGTTTATCTAAAGTCATTTTTAGGTAAACTATGGTGCTAAAATACTCTTAGTGGTTGCATTTTATGCTCCATACCACTCTCCCCTTTTTTTAGTGGTTGCATTTTATGCTCCATACCACTTTCTCTCATTTTTTTCTTTTAAGAATATGTTTTTATGTACAAATTCGTAATTTGAACCCATTTTTCATGCTATGCTACTTTTCTTTTTTCACTCAATGAATGGTTGTAGTTTCTGCTTTGTACCATTCCTCGCCTTTTGCATAACTCATTGGTTATCCTATCTTTCTTTTGATTTTTCTCTCTTAATACCCTCGTCCTTTATTGATCACTTTCAAAGTATTATAGCTATAGTTTCCTAACACTTTAAGCACACTCAATACTTATAGGACGTATTCGAGAATAACATATAAAACTCATAGTAAGAACACTACTAGATATTACTCCACTGCTAACTTATCGGTAGCATTAAACTAAAACTATACAACTTATACTAATTCATGTTGCATTGAAATATTTATCGAAACTTAATTGGAATGTTTCTTTGAATGTTACTCACCACTCATCCTTGCCAAAAGCTAAATGTTGTGCCAAAAGCATTCACACTCTCAACGTGCGCTCAAACTCGAAATAAAAATTTTGTTCGAAATATGCACAAACATAAAACTTGTAATACCTAACACTCACAATAACCTTGGAAACATATGTTAGTATAGCATAGGTATGGATAATGTATAAATAACACAAAATCAAGAAAATTTTTCAAATTCTTCAAATTTTTAATTTTATTTAATTTTTTTTGGATTTTTGGGAATTTTTCAAATGCCCCCTCCACATTAAAGAACACAATGTCCTCATTGTGAGAGACTTTATTAATCTAAAAACTAAAAATAATCAACTAGTATAAAAATTTGAAAAAGAAAAGTAATTAAAGAAAAGAAAATTAGAGTAAACCCATATATTGAGAAGGTGAATCCGGAGGACTAGGTGTAAATTGACAATTTTATTTTCTAAAGAAGGATAGTAATTTTCAAAGTATCTCGATTTATTACTCTTCTTTAGAATCTTCATGTCCTTTTTCATTACTCCATGTTCCGCTTAGCAATTGTCCAATTTTTGTTGTATACTCACCTTCCAATCTTCCGGAGCTTCGTCTTCTTCTTCTTCATCTTTTTCTTCGATCATCGGGGCCTTTCTAGGATGATATCTAGTGGTTGGATTAGTTAGGCCAACAAAAGAATCTTCATGAGTCAAGTTTAGTTTCTTGATGCGGTTGGAGTAGGAGTAGAAAGAATAGACACCATCTTTCTCTTGTAGAAGTCTGGTATTCTTCAAATAAGTCCCATCCATATAACGAAAATACTCACTCAGTTGTTGAACATAGGGGAGTTCGTTTCACGCACCCAAGATGATAGTGGTGATAATTTCGGCCGCCCCAATCTTGTTCCTCATGCTTGTCGAATTCTTCCATTAAATCTGCCTAAACTCGATTTTCTTGAAAAGAATCCATCATGTTTGATGAATTTTCAATTTTGAACCCAAACCAAGCTCTCATCATCTCTCTCGTGACGGTGTAATGTTTGCATTAGTTGCGAAATTGAATCGTCCTCTTCTTCTTATCTTCAAAATAGAATGTCAGTAGACATTCCAAAATCCAATCCCAATTTTATGGAAATATCATTCCCACAAACGTGCTTAAACCAAGATCAGCAAGATACATCCCCATTTTCTCTTGGAGGCCCATTGTCTCTAAGAAAACCATATCAAGAAAAATCATACCGTTTATCTCCAACTTGTTGAGAATTTGGAATCTCTTTCCTTCTTCTCTTGTACGAATCGGAAAAGGACATCTGAAATCTTGTTGATAATTAGGGATTTGTCTTCTATTTGCTGCTACCTTAACACGAGTTTGAAGTAAAGGGTTTGAAAAAGGTTTTGAATGTAGAAGATGATAGATGAAAGAATTAGAGCTTTTGTAAGCTTTGTAAAAGGTTGTGGTGGTTATGGATTCAATCTAGACCTTTATATATTAGAGTCCTAATAGGTCATTGATTTGCCAAAATAATCAATATAGTCGTTTCTCCTTCAAACTAGCCATTATTGGCAGTTTCAGCCATCTGTCGCGTGTTAAATCACGATCTGCAACAGTCATATTCTTCCCATGTCGTGATCACGAAGGCCTGTCACGATCATGAGTTTCTTCAGAATAGGAACAGAAGGTTTTACTGCATTATTTCATGAGCGTGATCTATAGTCGTGGTCGTGACTTTCTTCAATTCCTCTATTTCTTCAATTTTTAGACTTAGTCCTATAAAAACTTAGAAAAACAAATATGTTAAATATAAATAATAAATATTTACTATTTTCATACATGAAATGATTTATGGTGAAGACAGTAATTGAACATCAACGTCTTATTGTTCAAATTTATTTTCGAGAAAATGTTTGCATTATTGGCCATTAGCTCAAAATATTTTTCCATTTTCGGATTTCAATTCCAATGCTCCATTG
This sequence comes from Euphorbia schlechtendalii, assembly GCA_949673415.1. Taxonomy (NCBI): domain Eukaryota; kingdom Viridiplantae; phylum Streptophyta; class Magnoliopsida; order Malpighiales; family Euphorbiaceae; genus Euphorbia; species Euphorbia schlechtendalii. The sequence continues at coordinate 8,651 of CATIWQ010016920.1, read as the reverse complement.
TCAAATACCCAAATAACTTCATAAGGTTCCTTCCAGCGAGATTTGAGTTTTCCTGGAAACAAGCGAAGTCTGGAATTATATAACAGAACTTTATCTCCAATCTTAAACTTCTTTTCCCATAGTTTTGCATCATGCCATCATTTTGTCTTCTCTTTATAGATCTTTGCATTTTCATATGATGACAAACATAGTTCTTCTAACGCATTTAAATCCAACTTTCTTATTTCATCGGCTTTGTGTAAATCCATATTCAAATTCTTCAAAGCCCATAAAGCCTTATGCTCTAATTCTACCGATAAATGACAAGCCTTTCCGTAAACCAACTTATAAGGTGTCATACCAATAGGTGTCTTGAAAGCTATTCTGTAAGCCCATAATGCATCATTTAACTTAGTAGAACAATCATTCCTAGAATTCGAGATAGTCTTTTCGAGAATCCACTTAATTTCTCAATTATAAATTTCTACTAGACCACTAGTCTGAGGGTGATATGTGGTAGCAACCTTATGATGTACTCCACACTTATGCATCAAGCTTTCAAAAGTCTTATTGATGAAATGTGAACTTCCATCGCTAATTATGGTCCTGAGAACTCCAAAACTACAAAATAATTGCTTAAGAAACTTAGCAACTACTCTTGCATCATTCTTACCATATGCGCTAGCCTCAACCCATTTTGAAACATAATCAACTGCAACCAGAATGTAATTATTACCATTAGTGGTAGGAAATGTCCCATGAAATCTATACCCCAAACATCAAAAAGCTCCACGTCTAAGATGTTTTTCCAATGGCATTTCATCTCTTCGACTTATGTTTCTTGTTCTCTGACAATTATCACAATTTTGAACAAAATCTCTAGCATCCTTGAACAATTTTGGCCAATAAAACCCACTCTCTAGAACTTTCATAGCAGTTTTTGCTAGTCCTAAATGTCCTCCATATATGCTGTCATGGCAATGACTGAAGAAAAGTTAGTATCTTCTATACATCTAAGAATAATACTATTGGCAAATACCTTAAACAAATAAGGGTCATCCCACATAAATGATCTAATATCCTTAAGAAGTTTCTTCTTACCATTAGAATCTAAATCAGAGGGTAAAGTATGCATAACCAAATAATTTACAAAGTTGGCATATCATGGACTAACAATATGTTTAACAGACATAAGATTTTCATTTAGAAAAAGTTCATTAATATTACTAGTTTCACCTATAAGTCCCTTACCATCTTCTAAACGAGATAAGTGATCAGCTACGGTATTCTCACTTCACTTTTTATCCTTTACTTCTAAGTCAAATTCTTATAAAAGAAGGATCCATCTAATTAATCTAGGTTTCGTATCTTTCTTAGCAAATAAATATCTCAAAGAAGTATGATCTGTATAAACTATTACTTTAGACCAAATCAAATATGATCTAAATTTATCACAGGCATATACGACTGCTAACATCTCTTTTTCAGTGGTGATGTAATTGATTTGTGCAGAAGATAAAGTGTGACTCGCATAATGAATTGCATGCAAATTCTTTTCATATCTTTGACCTAATACACAACCAACTACAACATCACTAGCATCACACATCAATTCAAATAGTAGAGACCAGTTTGGTTTAATAATTATGGATGTAGAAACTAATGCTTGTTTTAAGGTGTTGAAGGCTTTTAAACAATCATAAGAGAAATCAAACTTCGCATCTTTAACTAATAATTTAGTTAAAGGCTTAGCTATAACTGAAAAATCCTTAATAAACCTTTTGTAAAATCTACCATGGCCTAGAAATGATCTTATTCCCTTAACATTTATAGGAGGAGGTAATTTCTCAATGATCTCGGTTTTCGCTATATCTACATGAATTCCCTTCTCATCTATCTCATGACCTAAAACTATCCCTTCATTAACCATAAAATGAAATTTCTCCCAATTTAATACCAAATTAGTTTCCTCACATCTAGCAAGTACTTTATCCAAATTTTCTAGACATTTCTCAAAAGAATCTCCATATACAGAGAAATCATCCATGAAAACTTGCATAATATCCTCCACATACTTACTAAAATTAGCGAAACACACCTTTGAAAAGTAGCCGGAGCATTGCACAACCCGAAAGGAATTGTTCTATAAGCAAATGTACCAAATGGAAATGTAAAAGTGGTTTTGTCTTGGTCATCTGGCCTAATAAGAATTTGAAAATATCCAGAGAATCCATCAAGAAAACAGTAAAATGCATGACCTGATATCCTTTCTAACATTTGATCTATAAATGGTAAAGGGAAATGGTCTTTTCTACTGGCTGCATTAAATTTTCTGTAATCTATGCAAACTCTCCATCCAGTTATTGTCCTAGTAGGAACTAAGTTACCTTTTCATTCTAAACTACAGTAATACCTCGCTTTTTCGAAACACATTGGATAGGACTAACCCATTTACTATTTGAAATTGGGTAGATGATTCCTACATTTAGCAACTTAATAATCTTCTTTTTAACAACTTCCTTCATGTGAGGATTTAATCTTCTTTGCCTTTCTTTTTTAGGTTTACTATCATTTTCTAAATTAATAGAATGCATCACTATATTAAGGCTAATCCCTCTAATTCAAAAATTTACCAACCAATACTCCTTATTCTACCCTTTATTATCTCCAATAATGCTTCTTCTTGCAAATCAGATAACTTACTAGAAATGATAATGGGTAAGGTATTGTTGTTTCCTAAAAACGCATACTTCAAATGACTAGGCAATTGCTTCAACTCTACTAAAGGTGGTTTATCTATAGAAGGAGGTATATGATCATCTTCTCTAACTAATTTTTCAGTTTTAGAAAGGGATTCAGATGTTAACTCTTCATGAGATGTAACATGACAAATTTCATCTACGCATGCATCACCTAAGTTATCAATCATGTAACCGCCATAAAACTTATCCCAATGTATGTTAGCAAACATTTTAAACACAAAATGCAAAATAAATAACAAAAAAATATATAAATAAAATAAAACCAAAATAAAAATGTACAGTAGTCTCTAGCAATTTTAACTCTAGAGTGCACTTGCCTTCCCCGGCAACGGCGCCAAAAACTTAATTGCAAGGTTTTGACTATACTAATTCTGATAGGCTTATATTCGGTAATGGTGCCAAAAACCTTGTTCCCACCTTTCTATTGATAAGATAAAAGTTTAAAATGTGAATAGGTGTTGTTAATTTCGCTTATCAAATAGAAAGATTGTGACCACTACAAGTATACATTTTCGCTGTAGTTTTGAAAGATATCTATCCCACGGGGAAGGAATTCGGTTCTTAAGACAAACTAAAGTAACAGAACAAAAGAAATAAGATAATTTATAAGGTTTTGGATGGATTGGATGATAGACTGATGAATAGACAAATGCATGAATAGATTAGAGAAGATGTAAACTCTATGGATATTCCCTAAGAACAAGTATAGTAGAGAAAAACATGCAAAATCATCAAGAAGATTTCATACACAAGATAACTTTAACCAACTTAGTTCTAGATGCTTAGATATTCAATAATTCACCATAGAGTAACACATGAAATGACTTTTCTAGATCTAGGGTAAACGAATTATGACACTTATAAGAACCTGGATAACAATATTACTATGCTTAGTATGTGTCGCTCTCACATAGCCATATTTAGCAAGTTACCACTGCAAAAATGTTAGCTCACTAAATAGCGTTATAATCAGAGATCTAGTGATTATACACAATCTTGCTAACCTTGAAATCACTCTTAAAGTTAACTCGAAAGAATATAACTTGATTAATATAAATGACACAAAATGAAATATTCGTTATGAGATAAACATATCATAAACTTCGAAATAGAAAGTATAAGTAGAAAACAAAGTAAAGTTGTAAGGTATGCAAGTGAAAGCTAAAGTTGATCAAACCGTATACACTCTTTAATGGGAATCATCAATTACCACAATTCCTGCTTTTACTTTGAATTCAGTCTCGACTCTTACAGAACCTCCACTAAGATGATATTCTTTGTGAATATGGAACACATGAATGTTGAAGAACAAAAAATTTTATTGATAAGTGCTTTACAATTACACTAATACAACAATTGCTTGAATAAGTGGAGAATCTAATGATTGAAATAAGAATAAAATCACTTATACTTTAATCTCGATATAACTTTGAACGTAGTGAAATCTAGACAATTTTCACTCTCTTTCTATGCATACACGTCTACCATATGTTATGCCTATTCAACACTTCACTATCCACCATGAAATTGGTGTGATTTGAACCCTTTTTATAGAGTACGAAGGGTTGCGTCTATCCAAATGAAGAGTCGTATCCATTGGCGAAGGGTTGCGTCACTTCAATATGATTGGATGCAAAGATTTATCCTCATCCATAATGGAAATGCACCTTTTCATGGTTGGTTGACTTCCAAAAGGTGTCATTTCGTTTGATAGTTGATGGCGATTAGTGGCGGTTGATCGTTATTATCCGGCGATTGGTAGTTGAGAAGAGCTGACCAATAACCATCACAAGTCGTGACCACGAATTACATATCACGATCATGACTAATGGTTAACAATTTTCTATTTTGAAGAATAACAAGTCACGATCGCGAATGGGTGTTACGACCGTGAATTGTGTTTTTCTTCAAAATTCTTCTTTCAACTTTACCTATCTTTGACAACTTCGATCTTAAGCCAATTCCTTATGTTCCATGCATCTTTTTGCACCTTTTTCACTCTTTTTACATAGAATTCCATCTTTGATAATTTCACTCCCAAGATTCACCTAGTTTCTACACTTGCATAAAAAACAACTATATAGCACGTGAAATCTTTTATATGAAGTATAAAATGACTCAAAACCATATCGTTTGAGGCATAAAATATCATGATAATAAGTGTAATTACACACTTATCAGAGTCCACACTTACTAAGGAATTCACTCAGCCTGGGGGAGTCTTACATCATCTATCAGGTATTCCTATATCGACAAATTTTTTATTTAATTAATTTCTTATACTACCTGGTTTGTTACCTATTCCGAAATGGGGGAGATTGTTGAATCCAAGTTAATAGTACTTCACAATACTTAAATGTTTTAGAAATAACAAACTGCTAGGATAGTGAAATTAATTAAGCACTAAGTATACTCTTAAAACAAGTTATACTTAAGTTTATTTAAGGGAAAACAACTCCGTTTAGTGAAATTTAATTAAGTTATGACTTGGAGTAAGAAAAGCTGATTGGAGCTGAGTATTACACTATTTATAAGATATAGACTTAGTGAAGCTGAGTAGTTTTTATTTATAAAAGTTGAGTTATTTGACACTTAGAGAAACATATGAAACAAATGCTTTTAACGTTGTGTGTGAGGGATAAAATATTCCTTTAATGCTTTTCAAGAGAAAAGGAACTTAAATTAAAGAAGATATTCAAGTGGTCCTCTTAACAAAAAGGTGTCAGTACAGAATGTTGGAGAATCCTCACTAAAGTCTAAGACAAAAGGAATCCTCTAACATGCGCTGTTTCTTAGTATCTCCGCGCAACTCTGCTACGTCAACATCCAGATAAATCACAAGCTTCCACGTTGCATCTCGTGTGCCTCTCTATTATTAGAACAATTGCTTGAAGGAAATGAGTTTTTGACTCATCAAGATGAACGGATTAATCTCGCGTTTCAACATTTGAAATCTTTGTCTCTAAACGTCTTGGAATTTGTTTCAAAAGGACAAATTCTAAAGCTATGAACAGATGAGAAATTGAAGATAAAAGTCAAGATAAGAAGTTTATTACGGCTACATCCAAAAACTTCAAGTATAGATAGACGTTCAAACTTGGTGAGTCATTTCGAATTTCTTAAGAGCTGAAATACTATCCAAATATTCCTAGCATTCAGATTTTCCAAATCAAGCAAACACAAAATCTTCCAATCAATTTGTAATAGAGAGAATCAAACTTTAGATTTAACATTGTAAAGGAGTCAATGTATTTTATAAGTTGAAATCCTTAATTTGCAAGTTCTGTTTGAAAATATGATTGATAGTTTAGGAAGGGTATCTAAATTATAATTGAGTGGTAGATGGAAAGAAAGGTACCTTCTGTAATAGAGTCTACCCATTGTCAAGGCTTCTCAACCTACGGAAGGAACGAAACACTAGTGGATTGAAGATCGAGAAGGAATCCGATGATTGGAGGTAGGCTCGAGGCCGAACCAAGATAAAATCTCAAGTGTGGAAGTTCTATCCTTTCTCGCTTATCTTTATAGCATTTTTATTATTCTCTCTATTTTACAAGTTCTACTTGAAAAACCAATCCGAGCTGAGTAAAGAACTCAGCAACGATTAAAGATAAACTAAGTCAGCGAAGTTGAGTAGTTTATAGTTTTTAAACCAAACTCAACATGTTTCACTCACCACGCATCTAAAAATTGAACTTGAATAAGAATTTTTTTAAACTCTAAAAAGAACCAATTAAAGAATTTACCCACTTCGCTTTATTTATTAAGCTATTTCGGACCAACAAAATCCTTCACAAACTCCATCTGTAAATCCTGAACAACATTCTATTGAACATTCCCAAAAACTAACTACTTGTATAAATTCTCCTATTCATATCTCTTTCTCTCTAAATAATTTCCAAGAAAAGACCACCCATTCTTCACCATCTCCAAATACTTAAATTTCACTCATTCTTTCTCTAGTAAAAACTACACTAATCTCTACTTCTATTCCAACTGTACAAACTTCTTCTATACCTACCATTTCTTCAAACCTATCATCTAACTCTCTAATCCCTCAGATAAGAGAAGATCCTGAAGGTGAGAACTCTGCTAAGCAAGGAAAAATAGTTGAGGAAGTTGCCAAGGTAAATTTTACAACCGAGGAAGCAACTCCCTCGAACAGCAAGCTAATCCAAATGGACTTGGTTGATTTTGACATTTTGGCTTAGATTAGGAAGTTAGCTAGAAAGAAACTCCCAAATCTCCAAACTAATGTTGAATTGGATTGTGTGGTAAGCCATGTACTACTGGCATAGGAATTGACGGACTTATCCGAGAAGAAGAAGGCAAAGCTTCTTGAGTTTGATGAACAATCCAAACTTCCCTCTAAATCCATTTAATTTGAGGAATTCGAGAAAATTCAAATTATACAGAATCATCTCACAAAGGAAAGCGCAAAGAGCTCGTGGATAAGATGGCTCTAATCTTAACTAGGCTGACTAACTTTGTAGCTTAGCTCAATGCGTCCGTCTCCTCTATCCCAACATCTACTGTCATTGCCAATGTAGTGGGAGGAAAAGTGAAAGGTAATATAGATGCTACCATAGAACAATTGAGTAGTTTGAATGCCACCTTGGCAACTCAAACTATGCAGTTTCACAAGTTTGGCAAAGAACAAGCCAGAATAAAGACTAGCACCAATAATAAGATTAGTGAACTATCAAAGTAGATCGATGTCAACAAGGATCTAGGGTATAGAATTGTGTGAGTTGATGGAGAATATATCCAAGCTGATGGTCGCCTATGAGAAAAATGTTGATCAAGTTATTAGAATTGTAGAAGATGGTGCTAAAAAGATAGACAACCCTATACTCAACATGGATGCGTGATAAGTGTATAATTACACTTATTATCATTATAATTTTACACAATAAACACTATAGTTCAAGTCATTTTTATACTTTATATAAAAGATTTCACGTGGTATGTAGTTGTTTTTTATGCAAATGCAGATACTAGGTAAATCTTGGGAGTAAAATGAACTAAAGTGGAATTCTATGAAAAAAGAATGAAAAAGGTGCAAAATGATGCGTGGAACTTGAAGATTTGGCTTAGAATCGAAGTTGTCGAAGATCGATGAAGTTACAAGGAGATTTCTGAAGATAACTTAATTCACGGTCGTGACAATGCCTCGCGATCATGACCTATTCACTTCATAAATAGAAATCTGCCAATCAAAGATTCACGATCGCGAATCACATATCTCGGTCACGACATGGATGGTTTTCTGGTATTATCTTCTTAACTACCAACCGCCAGATAAGCATGATCAACCACCATCAACCGCCATCAACTACCAATGAAAAGACACTTATCAGGAGTTAACCAATCATGAAAAGGTGCCTATCCATTGTGTATTGAATCAAAGCCTCTCAACCAATCACATTGAAGAGATGCAATCTTTCACCAATGGATGTGACTCTTCGTTTGGATAGACGCAACCCTTCAAACTCTATAAATAGGGCTCCAATTCTTCACAAATTTCGTGCATTAACAGTGGGTGAATAGTGTGGAATATTAGAGTGCAAATATAGTGTGTGTATAGTTAGATTCACTACGTTCTTAAGTGTTAGCAAGAAAATGTTTAAGTGATTCGAATCCTTGTTTCGATCACTAGATTTCTCTATATTCTGGAGCGATTATTGTATAAGTGTACTTGCAAATCACTTATCAATAAAAGTTTTCATTCTTCAATATTCTTTTGTTCAATATTCGCAAGGAATAGCGTCCTAGCAGAGGTTCTGTACGGGCTGAGACTGAATTAAAGCAGACGCAAGAATTGCGGGAATTGACGACTCCCATTAAAGAGTGGATACGGTTTGATCAACTTTAGCTCTCACTTGCATACCTTACAACTTTGCTTTGCTT
>CATIWQ010016880.1:0-11539 GCA_949673415.1 Euphorbia schlechtendalii | reverse complement strand
GCGGGAGTTCCCTGCGAGGGGTGACTAGTACCCTCGCGGGGAGCCCCGCGAGGGCTGCTAATGGCCCTCGCGGGTGTCCCCTGCGAGGGGTGGTTGACACCCTCGCGGGAGTCCCCCGCGAGTGTGGCCAACGCCCCTCGCGGGAGTTCCCCGCGAGGGGTGACTAGCACCCTCGCGGGGAGCCCGTAAGGGCTGCCAATGGCCCTCGCGGGTGTCCCCCGCGAGGGGTGGTTAACACCCTCGCGGGAGTCTCCCGCGAGGGTGGCCAAAGGCCCTCGCGGGAGTCCCCCGCGAGGGTGGCCAAAGGCCCTCGCGGGAGTCTCCCGCGAGGGCTGCCTCGTGCAGCTTTGCACGAGGCTTTCTCGCGCGGGCTGCCTTGTGCAGCCTCGCGCGAGACTCTCATGTCTTTTTTTTTTTTTTTTAAATAATGTAAATCGTCCGAGGAGGATTCCCATATGAAGATCGTCGGATGGTCGAAAATTGTGTGATTCGGGGATAAATTTTCCGAAAAGCCGTCATCATTGAACGCGCGAGCTGGTACAAAATCCCGTGCTCACACCTGCTATTAAGGGTATACCCCTAGCTTGGTAGGACCCATTTTTTAAACCTTGCATCCTTACTAGGAAGCTCTGTGAAGCGCCTTAGCTCGCCCAACACCTCTGACTTTGTCAAAGCCAAATCATCCCCATGAACATTGTGCCATATCTGCTAAATAAAGAACATGAAAAGATTGAAACGGAATCAAGAAGCACAAGGTCAAATAACAAAGGAAAAGTACCATTAACAAAAGCAAAGCTAAAGTCCAAAAAGATCCCTACCAAAGGCGGGTAAAATTTAGCCCATTGCACTTGATCCTCTTTAGTATTCGAAGCCTTGCCACTACGGCCTGCCTTAGCCCCCACCTCAACCTCACTTCAGGCCCTCTTTTACACGTCTCCTTAATCTCCATACCCTTGGAAGGCACTTGGGGCAGCTTCACCTTCGTCGGAGCCCCTTTCAGGCTAGGGGTGATAATGATTGCTTTCTTCGACGTGGACTCGTACATCACCAAGTCCTCTTCCTCCTCTACCTTTCGAGGCCACACTGCAACCATAGGATCGAGGACTCCCTCATCAAGGAGCTGATGCACCCAACCTCCAGCACCTTGAACTTCTTCCTTCGGCACCACAGCAGCCGCAACCTCCATCGGCCCCAACTCTTTGGTATTCGCCACCGCCTCTACCCCACTCACATAGCTTGTAGGTGTGCCCATCCCAGAAGCCTACACTCACATCATGGCTACTATAGGAATAATTTTACGTTTCCTCTTAGTACGAGCCATACCTACAATAAACCAAGAGGAAATATATCATTTATAGGAAATCTCATCATCTTCAGGTGTCAACTTAGTATAAACAATGGCTCTTTTATCCATCTAAAAATAAAGATCATCATATCGGCCCAATAAGAACTCCGCCATGCGCTAGTGGATGCCGGGGCAGATCCACCTCACTATATCCGCCTTCCTCTATTCCTGAGCATTTAAGTCAATAGCCCTCCGCCAGGTCTTGGAGTTATTAGGGTTTCGATTCCAAGTGGTATGAAAAGGAAATTTTCCATCCTTTAGGGGGTTCAGCGCTCCCTCTTTGACGGCAGTTGGAAGGGGGAAGATCCAAAACCATTTATCTTTAAAATCCTTAACATGGGACTACTTCCCCATCGACTTCAGCGTTGGTTCTCTTCTGCTTCCCCTGTATACGAAAGCGCCTATGTACTTAGTCCTCAACCTAAAGAAGAGGCAGAAGATGGCGCCTGCAATTGTAAATACCAACTCACAGCACATCCTCCACATGGTCGCTAATGTAATCCAAGCATTTGGGTGTAGTTGCACAGGGCATAGGGTGAATTCCCTAAGCACATCTATTGCGCCTTTGTCTAAGGGGGAATCGAAAACCCCAACGCACCTCTTATGCCAATACAGGAACAAAATCCTTAGACGGGGGATCCCACATGACTTGGCCCCTATCCGGCCCTTGGCCATTTGACTAGTGTCGAAATCATCAAAAATAAATTAATACAATCCGTTTCACCAAAACAAACTAAATTTGCGACAATGGCAGGTGGGATCGTCTCCTCGGGGACTTATGTAATCGATTTTATCTAATTAAACAACCAGCAAAATTACAACGAAAAATAAAAATCGGTGGTTTGAAGTTGAATCGAAAAAATGATAGTTAACAAAATTGACAATTTAAAAATTGAAAGGAATGAAAATTCAGTTGGAGATAAACTTCCGACTAAGAAATACTTTCAACTTTATATTAACCGATCACAGGCACAAAACGTAAATTTCTTGAATCAGTCAATCAATTTAATCATTATAGTATGATTAATAAAATCTCTTCCAAATACGAGAATGATAGTAGATAGCCATTTACTCTCAATTTCGAAATGCACTTGCAAATAGCTAACAAGGTTTAATTTTGAAAAGGCTTTAAGCGTAAGAACCGACTTTAATTCAAAACTTTATGATAGCATAAAGAAAAGACTTAATCCAAGTCCAACCACGAAACTTTAAAAGAATTCGTTTGTTATAAAACTTCTATTGTATCATGATAGCACAATACAATAAAATAACGATATCTTTATCTTTTTGATAAATGACAACCAGCCGAATTGATGAAATCAAAGTTCAAACAATAGAAATATTACTAATTTGGATTTGAAAATTGAAATCCGGAAACACAAGTAAGAACGAGCCTCACGTTGATAACAGCTTCAAGTAATCTCCTTAATCGAAAGAAAGATAAACTTAGCTACACATAATTGGATTAAAAACTAAAGTTGTCATTCAAAATCAATCAAAAGTAAACAAAACAAAATCCCCAAAATGCTATTGTTTACAGTCTGGTTCAAATCGAGAGAGCCAGCCATTTGCCCACTACCACTCCTAAAATAGGATAAAAATCCCATCTGCTAATTAGGCAAGAAGTTTACCTAAATTAAAACATTAGAATCCTTTTTGTTTTAACTTCCTAAATGATCTGATAAAAATAGAATAAATAATAAAATGATAAAGGTTCCTAATTAAATAATAAGTCTTTTGTTGGAATTCAGTTGCTCGATTAATTCCAGATCTGCCTCTGTACACAGATTCTTATCCTTGACTCCAGGCTAACTCCACACAGCTACTGCCTCTTTAAGGGATTACTGCTTCTTTAACTTTAGTGTTAACCTTGACTCCAGGTTAACTCCATTTCTTTGAGATTTCTTCGCAGAATCGTCCAGTACCTAATTATGCACAATTTAATCACAAAATCAATAGTAAACCATTCCAATAAACAGAACAATTAGCAATAAAACATGCTGCATTTGCATGTTATCAAACTCCCCCACACTTGCCTTTTGCTTTTCCTCAAGCAAACATCAAATATCAAAAGAGAATTGAATTTAAACCAAATAAAGATATCATTCACTTTCCCAAAATGTGACTTCTTCCACCAAATATTTGATAAAATTCCTTTTTAAGCTCTAAACACCCAACTAATTAATTTCCATAAGAAAGTATTTCACCTAGCTAGGAACTCGATCTTTTTCTAGAGTTAAAAGTCAAAATAATTCCAACCTTATTATATGTTTCGCTCGGTGGGATTCCTAAACACATTTTTTTTATTTTTCTTCTCCTTTTTTTCTTTTTCACATTTCTATTTTTTTTACTTTTTTTTCTTTATTTGTGAAAATAAAAATCCTATGGAAGAGACGACACTCGGTTGCTAGCCGAGCACAGCTCTTCCTTCTAGCCATCCTACGGGAAAGTCATCACCCGATTGCTAGCCGAGCAATGCTTTCCCTTCTAAAAATAAAAATAAAACCTATGAAAGATTCATCACCCGGTTACTGGCAGAGCAATGCTATTTCTTCAAGACTCAAAGCCAAAAAACAAAACCACCAAATTCACATATGTAAGGAAGGAAATTCAATTTGAACCATTCAACAATTCAAGATAAAACTGAGACTTTACTTGGTGACTTCTAGAATGTAATTGATTGGGATGTTTACTTCTTAAATTGGCTCTCAATGCCAAAAATTCGGTTAGGGAAATCAAATTTGGGTACTAGCTCAATTCTATCTTATCTTTGGTATTCTATTCTCTGAGTTTCATCATGTCTTTGATTTGAAATTGAAAAACAAATTCAAAATGCTTGAAAATAGGGCAATAGATAAGTTATAGAAAGAAGTGACATCCCTCCCCCACACTTAAAGGCAGAAATGCCCTCATTTATGCACAAGGTAAATAAATAAATAAATAATTAAAGTCAAGCGAAGAATCGATAGAACCTAGTGAGGGGTGAAGCCAATGTTCGCTGCTATAAAAGATAGAGGTAGTGCTGGACCAGTTGGCTACGTATCTATCTCCTCGGTTATAACCACTCTCCTCTTTCTCAAGAAATAGCTTATCGGCGAACCAACAATGGTTCTGTGGTGACTTTGGGGATTTCTTTCTCCGGTGAACAACACGGCGGTGACAGTGAGGGTTGGTTTTGTTGGAACGTGATTGGTGAGGCTATGGACAAAGTAGAGTGAGAAGTGATAACCGTGAGTTGAGTTGAGAGTGAGAATGAAAGTAGAAGAGAGTTTTGGATTTAGGGGTGAAAGTGACGATGGCAGTGAGTTGAGAGTTAGGGATTTTGATTAAGACAATTTAGGAATATGGACATTTGGGTATATGGGTTAATGGGTATATGGGTATTAGGCTAGCAGGTTTACTTGACCCATCAACCCATCCGACCCATTTAACTTTTAATTGGGAAAAGCCATGAGAATACAACCTTACACCTACAGATTAAACCAAAAATTATGTTAAACTGGATTTTAAAATGGAAGACAAACAGTAAAAATAAAAAAAATTAAAAAGAAATGAATTTGAGATAACTGGAATGGGTTAGGAGTGAGTCACGCCTAACACTGAGCTGCCTCCCAGTAGCGCATTTGTTTACTGTCATAAGCCCGACATTACCGCTGCCTCGTCATAGTTCGAAGCTTGGTTGTTTTGAGATGAAATTATCAAAACCCACTTTCTGGAAACCATCATAAAATGGTTTGAGATGGAACTCATTAACTTTGAAAGCTTCATTAGTTTCCAAACATTTAATCTCCACTACACCATAAGAAAAATATTGGTAACAACAAAAACCGAATCCTTCCACTTAGAGTGCAATCTCCCTAAAAACAATTTGAGCTTGGAATTTTGAAGTAAAACTTCCCCACTTGAAATTGTTTCATATGCAATGTTGCATGATCATTAAAAGGTTTTGCATCTTTGGTACAAAACTTCGAATTCACATCAACCTCTAGGCCTTTTGAATCATGCATCAACCAATCATCCACACTCATAACACACATACATGCTACATCACTAGAGAATTTCATAGCATCATACATGTTAAATTTCACAAGTTCATCATCAAATTCCATGGACAAAGTTCCTGATTGTACATTAATTTTATTGCCAGTAGTAATGAGAAATGGTCTACCTAGCAACAAATCATAAGAGTAAGAGAGATTTTCAATTCCCACATCCAAAACATAAAAATTAGTAGGAAATATTAAACGATCAACTTGGATAAGGACATTCTCCAAAACTCCTTCAGGATAAACCGTAGACCTATCAACAAGTCGAAGGACTACATTTGTTGGTTTTAATGGATTAGCTCGCAAGGAGACAAAGGTATGACATTGATAGCTACTCCTAAATCACACATAGCATAATTAATGTTCACTCCTCCTATTTTACATGGATAGCAAACATACCTTGGTCTTTGCATTTTTTAGGCAATTTCTTTTGAAGAACAGCCCGAAACATTTTTCCAAACTTGTATACTTTCATTCCCATTTAATTTTCTTCTGTTCGAGCACAATTCTTTAAGAAATTTAGCATATTTGGGAATTTTTTAATAGCATCAAGGAATGGAATGTTTATTTCCAAATTTCCAAAGATTTTCATAAGTTCGCCATCCTCCTTTTCCTTCTTAGTCTTGGAAAACCTTTCTGGAAAAGGGGGCTGATGGACTATTGGCTCAGTAGTTTTCAATTTAGACTCCTTGTTACCATCAATACTTATCTCATTCTCTAACTTTTCTGTTAATTTCATATATAGGTTACCCAGTCTGCTTACCCTGGACTCCAGGTTAACAGAAATGTCGATCTGCCATCGATAAGTTGTTCCTCATTTTGAACATTTATAGCACAAACACTTTTCCTTGGGTTAATTTCAGTTTGAGTAGGGAGCTTACCTTGATTTTCCAATTTACTCAATTTGGTCGCCATTTGGCTGAGTTGGCTTTCCAAGTTTCAAATGCTTGCATCGTTCTTTTGTTGGATTGCACCAAGGTTGCTATTACATCATCGAACGATGTAGGTGTTCTGTTTACTTCTGGTTGGGCATTCTGCTGGAAACGTTTCTATCTCGGCATGGAATTTTGAGGTGGGTTTTGGTTCCTTTGCACATAACTGAAATTTGGGTGATCTCGCCACCCCAGATTGTAAGTGTTGGAGTACGGATCGTATCTCCTTTGCTGCCCGTTAAATCCACTGATTGCATTCACTTGCTCTTCCCCATAAAAAGTGGGACACGAATTTGATGTGTGTCCGATAATAGATCACAATTCGCAAGCGATAATTTTCTCAGATTTCACTGCTATAAACTTAACTAAGGAGGTGAGTTCAGCTAATCTATTATCAATTGATGAAGTGCTTACCTCATGAACTCTTCTCATTTGGACTTGATTCAGTTCACCGAAATGTTGTATGCTTGCTGCCATGGTCGAGAGGAGTTGTTTAGCTTTCGTGAGTGATTTGTCAATGAGTGTTCCATTGCAAGAGGCGTTTACGAAACTCTTTTCCAAAGGCAGCAACCCGTGGTAAAAATACTCGACTAGTCCTTTCTTGGAAATGTCGTGGTTCGGGCAGGCGTCTATCAACCTTTGGAATCATTCCCAATATTCATTAAAAGACTCTGTCTCCTTCTGTTTTATGGACGTAATTTCCTCTCGGATTGTGATGGCCTTTCCTGTAGGAAAATACTTATTTAGAAAGGTAGATTCAAGGGTGTTCCACGAATTAATCTTACCTGCAGGAACATTGTGCAACCACTCCTTACCAGCATCTTCTAACGAGAATGGAAAAGCACGTAATAAAATATAATCAAGAGAAACTCCCTGTGGCTTCATCCCGGAACAAATGGCATAGAGGGCTCAAGTGTTTGTTCGGGTCTTCTCTTTCAATTCCATGGAATCTTGGTAAGTGATGGATCAGCTCCGATTTCAATTCGAAATTGGTTGGAGTTTCAGGGTAATTAATGTAAAAGTTATGCATGTTAGGCCTTCGATTAGCTAGCTCATGAAAGGTGCGATTGTCTGCCATCTCAAAGTTTTCTAGATCCTTCAATTTCATGTTATTTTCTTTGTCAGAATCGTGTTCGTCAAGGTTGAGTTTCAGCTCTCCTTTAGAAGGTGAGCCCACGATTCCCTTATTTCGCTCCGTGATTCTCCTTAAGTTGCGAGCTGTCTTTTCAATCTCAGGATCGTAGAATTTTTCAATCCCACGATCAGTCCTGATCATAAATCAAAACAAAATTAATTAGCAAATAAATACCCAACAACGGCCCCAAAATTTGATGAGCATCGAAATCACCAAAAATAAATTATTAAAACCCTTTTCACCAAAACAAATTAAATTTGCAATAGTGGCAAGTGGGATCGTCTCCTCAAGGACTTATGTAATCGATTTTATCTGATTAAACAACCAACAAAATTGCAATGAAAAATAAAAATCAGGGGTTTGAAGTTGAATAGAAAAAATGATAGTTAACAAAATTGACAAATTAAAAATTGAAAGGAATGGAAATTCAGTTGGAGATAATCTTCCAACTAAGAAATACTTTCAGCTTTATATCAACCGATCACAGGCACAAAACATAAATTTCTTGAATCAGTCAGTTAGTTTAATCATGATAACACGATTAATAAAATCTCTTCCAGATATGAGAATAATAGTAGATAGCTAAATCATTTACTCTCAATTTCGAAACGCACTTGCAGATAGCTGACAAGGTTTAATTTCGAAAAGGCTTTAAGCGTAAGAACCGACTTTAATTCGAAACTTTATGATAGCATAAAGAAAAGACTTAATCCAAGTCCAACCATGAAATTTTAATAGAATTCGTTTGTTACAAAACTTCTATTATATCATGATAGCATAATACAATAAAATAACGATATGTTTGTCTTTTCGATAAACGACAAGTGGCTAAATTGACAAAATCAAAGTTCGAACAATAGAAATATTACTTATTTGGATTTGAAAACTAAAATCCAGTAAGAACGAGCCTCACGTTGATAACAGCTTCAAGTAATCTCCTTAGTCGAAAGAAAGATAAACTTAGCTACACATAATTGGATTAAAAACTAAAGTGGTCATTCAAAATCAATCAAAAGTAAACAAAACAAAATCCCCAAAATTCTACTATATACAGTCTGGTTCAAATCGAGAGAGCCAGCCATCTACCCACTACCAGTCCTAAAATAGGATAAAAATCTCATCTCCTAATTAGGCAAGAAGTTTACCTAAATCAAAACATTAGAATCCTTTTTGTTTTAACTTCCTAAATTATCTGATAAAAATAGAATAAATAATAAGATGACAAAGGTTCCTAATTAAACAATAAGTCTTCTATTGGAATTCAGTTGCTCGATTAATTCTAGATCTGCCTCTGTACGTAACTTCTTACCCTTGACTCCAGCTAACTCCACACAACTACTGCCTCTTTAACGGATTACTGCTTCTTTAACTTTAGTGTTAACCTTGACTCCAGGTTAACTCCATTTCTTTGAGATATCTTCACAGAATCATCCAGTACCTAATTATGCACAATTTAATCACAAAATCAGCAGTAAAACCATTCTAATAAATAGAACAATTGGCAATAAAACATGTTTCATTTACAAGTTATCACCATTTATCCCACGAAACGTGCCTAAGAGGAGGTCATAGATGTCAGTCACTTCTTTCTCGTTTATGGAAGAAGGGGTCTGGCAGTCAGCACCTTCAGCAGGAAAGGGAGATAATGATTCCCCAACCACCATTTCACGGCGAGATACCGATCCAAAGCCACACCCACCATCTCAAAATTAGCCAGTGGGAGATCTTATACTACGGAGGCTTTCCCGATGAAGGCACCATGAGAGGGAGTTTCATCATAAGAAATTGAAGGAAACGAGTCACTGTGGTCCCTCACCTCTTGGCAACGACAAGTAGAGCGGGGAATTAGGGTGTAGGAATCGATGGATTCACTTATCATTTCCAAACGATAGTGATTTGAAAAAATAAAAAAGAGGAATAGAAGATAATCATGAAGATAAAAGGAAAACAGAAGGAAGAAATGGTGAAAGGAAAACAAGCAGCTTACCAAATTCTAGAAGGAAGAAAGGGGACTCGAACATAGAGAAAATTCGCCTCAAAAAACTTAGAGCAAGAGATAACAAAGAGCGGGAAAAGTTTTCCCAAAAGAAAGCTCAAACATTTATAGAGGAGCAATTGCGGTTACCAAGGCGGTTTTTGAAATTTTAAAAGGTGTCATGATTATAGAAGCTAGAAAGGCGGCGAAGTTGAAGAGATACGTCTTTTCCAGCAGTCGCGCTTGCAGTCCTTTTGAAACCGTCGACATGCACGTTTCAAGACGCGTGAATGCCAAACCACTCGGCCCTAAAGAGCCTCAACGCACTCGAAGGTGGTCCACCAAGGCTGTTTCAGCATCATCAACATGACCCACCTCTCTACTTCATCAGCGTGGCCCGCAAACCAACAACATGCCCATAGTCATGAATGAGACTTTCGGCACTTGCAACACCGCTAAATGATGGCCCTTCGGTGCTACCCATGGAGCTAATGGCACCACCGCTTCAGCATCACCCATGCTGAGTTACTCCACTAACCCTCTCTTTCCACTGTCACATTAAATGCTACACTGCCAAAGGAGTGGGAGATATTAAAAGCCTTGACAGCGGAAAAGATCCTTGGACGGCTTGCCACTTGTATAAGACTCACTTGGTAGGCCCCACTCGTCAACATTACATACTATAAAATAGTGAGCTTCATCCCACATTTAAGATAACTGTTCTCGCACATTTATTACTCGACATCTGCTCTCCAACCCTTCTAACTTAAGCATCGGAGGGTATTCGCCGGAAATCCCAGTGGAAGATTTATTTTGCAAGATCGCCGAAGGCTTCTGAAGACGTTGAAGGCCCCAGGCACAACCCCAACATTCTGTATTGTTACCACTTGTCCTATACTAATCATTTGGGTGTTCCTTTTAAAATGATGTCAGGTTTATTTGTATTGTTCAAGTAACTTTTGTTGTTTTGCCTCAATGTAATTAGGTAAAACCTCATTATACATCTATAGTAAATGGTGCGTGGCCAATACGCAACTACTGAAAAGTTACTTAGAACAAATGAAACCAAGAAAATGGGAAATAATAAGTTATACTATTGATGTCAAATAGGGAAAATATCTCAAAAGAAGAAAGAAAGAAAGTAGAAATATGAAAACTGATGAGCATGATAGAAACTATATACCAGCAAGCACCAAATACTTCCCCTTGAAGAATGGGAACAAAATCTAAAATGAAATGATTAATATACCCTTTGAATAAACTTTAATTGGCCATTCTTTTCTATTTAACATCTCATCCCCACCATTACATCACGCCCTCTCTCCAAAACGAAGAGTAGAGAGAGAAATACAGGCTTATCGGTCACTGGCTCTTGTTTGTGTCTAGAATTGAGAAATGGTTAATTTTAATATGCATTGGATTGTTGGGATTGCATTAGTGATGACAGGAGTAGAATCATCAAATTCAAAGTGTGATATGTTTAGTGGGAAATGGATAGTAGATGAAGAATACCCTCTCTACAATGCTACCTCTGAGTGTCCTTTCATTGAAAAAGAATTCAGTTGCCAGAAAAATGGGCGCCCAGATTTCTTATACACCAAATACAAATGGCGTCCTCTTTCTTGTAATTTAATTAGGTACCCCTGCCTGCCCTTTTCTTTTTTCATTTTTTGGTTTTCTGTTAATTAATTTCATACAATTTCTCCGTGTCATATATTCTACCATGCCAATGCTGTGGTATACCTGAAGAAAATATATTATACAGTGTCACTTTGTTGTTTTAAAAAGATTATTATAATTTGATAATTACCCTATCTATTACCCATGTATTTACTGGTAATTAGAGACTATCTAATAAAAAAAATGATATCTTGTGAGCATTTAACAATAAATATTACTCGTTTCAGTTGAAAATATTACTCGTTTATGGTTAATGTGCATATAAATCTAATATTACAACTAAAATGCTACGCGTCGCCCGTTTTTACTTCGCGTCGCCCGTATTTTTTCAAATACTTTCCTCTTTTACCCCTGGGCCTAATTTCTCTATATAACCCCACTTCACTAACTTTTTTTCAATTATAACATCCAAACTTCAAATTCATA
>CATIWQ010016872.1:0-16709 GCA_949673415.1 Euphorbia schlechtendalii | reverse complement strand
GACTTATTTGAAGAACACTGAACTTCTACAAGAAAAAGAAGGTGTAAATTCCTCCTACTCCTATTCCAACTGCACCAAGAAACTCAACTTGACTCAAGAAGATTCTTCCGTCGAACCATCTGATCCATCCGTAAGCCATCGCAAAGGAAAAGCCCCGATAACTGAAATAGAAGAAGATGATGAAGAGGATGAAGAAGTTCTGGAAGATTGGAATGCTAGCATGCAACTAAAGTTGGATAAATGCCAAACAGAACTTGGAGTTATGAAGAAGGACATGAAAATTCTAATGAAAAGTAATAAATCAATGCTTCAAAAATTACTTTCATTCTTTAGGAGACAAAATTGTCAATTCACTCCTAGTCCACCAGATTCTCTTTCACAATAGAACGGGTTTATTCTTAACTTTATCTTTTTCAATCATTTTTAGACTAGTTTTAGTTCTTAATTTTGATTTTTATAATGTCTCATAATGAGGACATTTTGTTCTTTAGTGTGGGGGGACATTTGTAAAAATCCTATAAAATCCAAAAAAAATTGAATAAAATAAAAAAATCGAAGAATTTGAAAATTGTTCTTGATATTTTTGTTAATTATACATTATCATTTCTAATACTTTACTAACATTTGTCCAAGGTTATTGTGAGTGTTAGGTATTTACAAGTTTGATGTTAGTGCACAACATTTATCAATTTGGCAAGGATGAGTGGTGAGTAACGTTTGAGAGCAACATTTTCATATATATTTCGATGCAACATGAATTAGTATAAGTTATATAGTTTTAGTTTAATGCTTCCGATAAGTTTAAGTGGTGTAATTTCTAATAGTATTCTTACAATGAGTTTTATATGCAAATCTCGAATAAGCCCTATAAGTATTGAGTGTGTTTAAAGTGTTAGGAAATTATAGCTATAATACTTTGAAATTGATCAATAAAGGATGAGGCTATTAAAGAAAAATCAAAAGAAAGACAGGATAACCATTGAGTTCTTCTTCAGTTCACGGTCACGACATGTATATCGCAATATCGACTTAGATGGTTTTCTGGTATTATCTTCTTAACTACCAACCGCCAAATAAGCATGATCAACCACCATCAACTGCCATCAACTACCAACGAAAAAACACTTATCATAAGTCAACCAATCATGAAAGGTGCCTATCCATTATGGATTATATCAAAGCTTGAAGAGATGCAACCTTTCGCCAATGGACACAACCCTTCATTTGGATAGACGCAACCCTTCGTACTCTATAAATAGGGCTCCAAATTCACCAATTTCGTGGCATGGATTATGAGTGATTATGTGTGTGTTATAGTGCATGTGTATGCATAGATAGAGAGTGAAATTATTTAATTTTCGCTACGTTCATAAGTGTTAGCGAGAAAATGTTTAAGTGATTCGAATCCTTATCTCAATCACTACATTTCTCTACATATTCGAGCAATTGTTGTATAAGTGTAATTGCAAATCACTTATCAATAACATTTTTCATTCTTCAACATTCATTTATTCGATATTCGCAAAGAATAGCATCCTAGCGGAGGTTCTGTACTGGCCGAGACTGGATTCAAAGTAGACGTAGGCATTGCGGGAATTGACGACTCCCATTAAAGAGTGGATACAGTTTGATCAACTTTAGCTTTCACTTGCAAACCTTACAACTTTACGTTGTTTTCTACTTATACTTTCTATTTTGAAGTTCATGATATGTCTATGTGTCATAATGTGTATTTCATGTTGAGTCTTTTATATTAATCAAGTTATATGCTTTTGAGTTAACTTTAAGAGTAGTTTCGGGGTTAACGAGATTTTGTATAATCATTGGATCTGTGATTATTACGCTATTTAGTGAGCCAACATTTTTGGAATGGTAACTTGCTAAATGTGGCTATGTGAGAGAGACCCGTACTAAGCATAGTAATATTGTTATCTAGGTTTATATGATCATCTTAATTCGTTTGCACTAGATTTAGAAAAGTCATTTCATGTGTTGATCTACGGTGAATAATTAAATATCTGAGTGTCTAGAACCGAGTCTGTTAAATTAATCTAGTGAACATAATAACTTCGATGATTTTGCATATTTTCTTTGCTATACCTGTTCGTGGGAAATATCTATATACTTTTTATCTTTTCCAATCTTTCATACATTTGTCTATTCATCCATCATTCCAATCCTCCTTTCCTAAACTTTACTTTATTATATTTTGTTTTCTTTATTTTATATTCCTTGTTGATCTTTAGAACTAGTCCTTCCCTATGGGATCGATATCTTTAAAAACTACATCACAACTGTATACTTGCAGTTATCATCTTTTTTTCTATTTGATAAGAGGTACTGAAAACACCTATACTTTATGTGAACAAGTTTTTAGCGCCGTTGATATATAGCCAAATCTTACGAACAAACTATTAAACTTATCAGTAGAAAATTTGCGAAAAAGTTTTTCGCACCATTGCCGGGGAAGGCAAGTGCGTTCTAGAGATCGAATTGTCCGGGGAACGCAATTATATTTAATACATTTGTTTTCTAAGTTTTTCTAGGTGCAAAGTCTAAAATTTGAAGAATTTAAAGAATTAAAGAAGTTCATGACTGCGACATACATCTCGCACTCGTGAGGTTATATAGCAAAACCTTCTATTCTTGTTTTGAAGGAAATCACAATCGTGATAGGCCATCGCGATCACAACATGGGCCCTGGATTCTACTTCTCAATAAAAATGGGTTTATTCTTTTCTTACTTTTCTTTTTCAAATTTTTAGACTAGTTAGTTGTTTGTTTAGTTTTTCATTTTTAATAAAATCTCTCACAATGAAGACATTGTGTTCTTTAGTGTGGGAGGGATTTGTAAAATCCAAAAAAATTGAATAAAATGAAAAATCGATGAATTTGAAATTTTTTTGTTGATTTTGGTGACATTTATACATTATCTATTCTTATACTTTACTAACATTTGTCCAAGGTTATTGTGAGTGTTGAGTATTTACAAGTTTGATGTCAGTGCACAACATTTATCAAATTTGGCAAGGATGAGCGGTGAGTAACATTCAAGAACAACATTCCAAGTAAGTTCCGATTTATATTTCAATGCAACATGAATTAGTATAAGTTATATAGTTTTAGTTTAATGCTTCCGATAAGTTTAAATGTAGTAATATCTAATGGTATTCTTACTATGAGTTTTATATGCAAATCTCGAATAAGTCCTATAAGTTTTAAGTGTGTTTAAAGTGTTAGGAAACTATAGCCATAAAACTTTGAAATTGATCAACAAAGGATGAGGGTATTAAAGAAAAATCAAAAGAAAGAGAGGATAACCAATGAGTTTTACAAAAGGTGAGGAATGGTACGGAGCAAAAACAGCAACCGTTCATTGAGTGAAGAAAAAGAAAAGAAAGCATAGCACAAAAAATGGGTGCAATGTACAAAGTACTTCAAAAACATATGCTTAAAAGAAAAAAAATGAGAGAGTGGTATGTAGCATAAAATGCAACCACTGAAAAAAGGGGAGAGTGGTATGGAGCATAAAATGCAACCACTGAGAGTGTTTTAGCATCATAGGTTGCTAAAAATACCTTGAGAGAAATTAATCAAAGTGTGCTTTCTATGTCCTTTATACTTTATACTATGCTTAAGAGAAGGTAATATTCGTGTATAGATATAATGCTTATATGAAGATGCGATTCGGTTGAATCTCCATTAGGAATAAAGGTATGCAACTAAACTATATAAATTGCACATTACTAATTTGTGGGAAATTTTGAACTTCTACTTGAATACTTTACGATGTGGGAATGTGGTACTCACTGCAATAGTCTTTCGTGAAATGAGGTACGAACTTATTTACCAATTTATACACTTCTGTTGAATTTATCTTGAGGACAAGGCAAAAGTTAAGTGTGAGGTATGATAAGTGTATAATTACATTTATTATCATTATAACTTTACACACTAAACACTATAATTTAAGTCATTTCTATACTTCATATAAAAGATTTCACGTGGTATGTAGTTGTTTTTTATGCAAATGCAGATACTAGGTAAATCTTGGGAGTAAAATGATCTAAAGTGGAATTCTATGAAAAAAGAGTGAAAAAGGTGAAAAAAGATGCGTGGAACTCAACGATTTTGCTTAGGATCGAAGCTGTCAAAGATCGATGAAGTTGCAAGAAGAATTCTGAAGAAAATACAATTCACGGTCGCGATAATCATTCGCGGTCGCAACTAGTTCTTCTTCAGATCAGAAGTCTGCCAATCAAAGATTCACAATCGCAACATGTATATCGCGGTCATGACTTGGACTGTTTTCTGGTATATTCTTCTTAGCTACAAACCGCCAGATAAGCATGATCAACCACCATCAACCGCCATCAACTACCAATGAAAAAACACTTATCATAAGTCAACCAATCATGAAAATTTTCCTATCCATTGTGGATTATATCAAAGCTTCTCAACCAATCACAATGAAGAGATGCAATCTTTCACCTATGGACACAACCCTTCGTTTGGATAGATGCAACCCTTCGTACTATATAAATAGGGATCCAAACTCACCAATTTCGTGGCATGGATTGTGAGTTATTATGTGTGTGTTATAGTGCGTGTGTATGCATAGATAGAGAGTGAAATTATTTAGTTTTCGCTACGTTCATAAGTGTTAGCGAGAAAATGTTTAACTGATTCGAATCCTTGTTTCGATCACTTGATTTCTCTACATATTCGAGCGACTGTTGTATAAATTTAATTGCAAATCACTTATCAATAAAAGTTTTCATTCTTCAACATTTATTTATTCGATATTCGTAAAGAATAGCATCCTAGCGAAGGTTCTATACGGGCCGAGATCGGATTCAAAGTAGATGAAGGCATTGCGGGAATTGACGACTCCCATTAAAGAGTGGATACGGTTTGATCAACTTTAGCTTTCACTTGCAAACCTTACAACTTTACTTTTTTTTCTACTTATACTTTCTATTTCGAAGTTTATGATATGTCTATGTGTCATAATGTGTATTTCGTATTGAGTCTTTTATATTAATCAAGTTATATGCTTTTGAGTTCAGAGTAGTTTCAGGGTTAACGAGATTGTTTATAATCACTAGATCTGTGATTATAATGCTGTTTAGTGAACCAACATTTTTGGAATGGTAACTTGCTAAATGTGGCTATGTGAGAGCGACGCGTACTAAGCATAGTAATATTATTATCCAGGTTTATATAATCATCTTAATTCGTTTGCACTAGATTTAGAAAAGTCATTTCATGTGTTGGTCTACGGTGAATAATTGAATATCTGAGTGTCTAAAACCGAGTTTGTTAAATTGATCTAGTGAACAAAATAACTTCGATGATTTTGCAAATTTTCTTTGCTATACTTGTTCATAGGGAATATCTATATACTTTTATCTTTTCTTATCATTCATACATTTGTCAATTCATCCAACATTCCAATCCTCCTTTCCTAAACTTTGCTTTGTTATATTTTATTCTCTTTATTTTATCTTCCTTGTTGATCTTTAGAACTAGTCCTTTCTCTATGGGATCGATATCTTTTAAAACTACATTGCAACTATATACTTGTAGTTATCATCATTTTTCTATTTGATAAGAGGTACTGACAACACCTATACTTTATGTGAACAATTTTTTGGCGCCGTTGCTATATAGCCAAATCTTGCGAACAAACTATAAAACTTATCAATAGAAAAGTGATGAACAAAAAGTTATTTCATGTGTTGCTCTGCGGTGAATAATTGAACATTTGGATGTTTTGAACAGAGTCTATTAGATTAGTCTAGTGAATCGTAACATCTTTGTTGACTTGCATGTTTTCTCTGCTATACTTATTTCGTAGGGAAAATCTATATATATATAGAATCTCTAGTCTTTCATACATATATCTATCCATTCTTCATTCTAATCCTCCCAACAAAAATCAAAAAATATTTTATTTTCTTTATTCTGTCTTCCTTATTGATCTTTAAACTTGGTTCCTTCCCTATGGGTTCGATATCTTTTAAAACTACATCGCTATTGTATACTTGAAGTTATCATCATTTTTCTATTTGATAAGAGGTAATGACAACACCTATACTTTACATGAACATGTTTTTGGCACCATTAATATATAGCCAAATCTTGTGAACAAATTATTAAACTTATAAGTAGAAAAGTGGTGAACAAAGTTCATGAAGAAGTTAGAGTTGAAGAGGGAAAATGTTTCTCTTGGAACAAGCTCATCGGATGATGAAAGTTGTGGCTCGAATTTCTAAGAGGTATGTTCATGATAGAGAGTTATCTTTATAGTTCCCTATGAGTCTACTTGGATATTAGAAACTGGTTATGGTACTCATATCTGTACTTTTGTGAAGGGGTTGCGAAACAGTAGTAGGCTTGCAAAGAGGGAAATAGATATAAGAGTTGGAAATGGAGCACGGGTTGTTACAACAGATATAGGGACATATAGCCTTCATTTATTTAGTGGCCTATTATAAATTTTGAAAAATTGCTATTTTATTCTTATTGTTGCTAAGAATATTAATTCTGCTGCGCATTTAGTAACAGAGGGATTTGAGATTTTATTTTCTAATAATAATTGTCAAATTCGACGCGATAATGTTCTTTATGCTTATAGAATATCTGTTGGTCACATTTATATTCTACATACTAAAACTAAAATTATAAATATGAACATTGTTAAGAAATTGAGATTAGATAATGAGAAATCCTCATACTTATGTCATTATCATCTAGGCCATATAAATGAGACTCGCTTAACTAAGTTACACAAATGTGGTGACTTGGACCCAATGGAATAGCAATCCTATGAGGCGTGCAAACCCTGTTTAAAGGGAAAGATGACTAAGAAACCTCTCAAAGGAAAGGGTTAGCGTACCACTAGTTTCTTTGAAATAATACATTCTGATGTATGTATGAGTGTTATGAAACATGAGGATTTCATCTACTTTATAACTTTTATTGATGATTACTCACTATATGGTAATCTGTACCTAATGAGACACAAGTCTGAAAGTTTTGAGAAATTCTAAGAGTTTAGAACCTAAATAGAGAAATAGCTTGGGAAAAGTTTCAAGACCCCTCAATCTGATCGAGGTTGTGAATAGTTAAGCCAAGAGTTTTAGGATTATCTTAGTGATAATAGTATTTTATCCCAATGGACACCTCCTTATACACCCCAACACAATGGAGTGTCTGAAAAGAGAAATCAAACAGATCCTCTGGGGTTATGCACTTGAGAGCGTAGTTTATATTCTAAATAGAGTGCCCTCTAAATCACTTGATCAAACACCATCAAATTGTGTTATGGTAAGAAACCAGCACTTTCTCACTTGAGAGTTTGGAGATGTCCTGCTTATGTAAAGAGGACATGTTTAGATAAGCTGGGTGCTAAGTTTGACAAGTTTCCATTTGTAGGTTATACCCTAAGGAGACTATGGCTTATACTTTTTATGATCCCAAGGAACAAAAGGTACTTGTTTCTAGAAATGCTCAATTCCTCGAGAAGGAGCATATACTTGCAAAAGCTAGTGGGAGAAATCTTTAGTTAGGCACTCAAGTAGATTAAATAGATGATCAACTGATTGTTCCTATGCATGTTACATGAGAAAGTGTAAGCATGGAACAACCTATTATAACACTGATGTTGTATAGGTCAGGTCGGGCTCTAATTGCTCCTGAGAGATACAAGGTTCTCATCATTGATGATAAGCATCTCTTACTTATGGAAGTTGATGAGCCCAAGACTTAGAAGGAGGCAATGGAAGGTTTAGAGTTTGACAAATGGTTTACAACCATGAGATCAGAGATGGACTCCATGTACGAAAATCAAATTTGGAACTTGATAGATGCTCCAAGTGGGATTGAGCCCATTATATGAAAGTGGGTTTTCAAGAAGAAAACTGACATGGACGATAATGTAATTACCTATAAAGCAAGGTTGGTTGAAAAAGGTTATAGTAAAAAAGAAGGCATTGAATATGATGAAACCTTTTCACTGGTGGCCATGTTAAAGTCTATCAGGATACTCCTTACCATCGCCACTCATTACAGTTATGAGATCTGGCAGATGGATGTGAAAACAACATAAATTAATGGGAATCTGGATAGGGATGCATGTTCGACATGATGGATGCCCTAGAGGCAATTAGGCGATATATCTTAATTAATCATAATGTACAAATAGTTTCAGATTATTATTAATAATAATTGAGGCATCTTTGTTATTTATTAGTTCTTTTATTTATTTATGTATCTCTCTAGTATCATATATGTATAGTATTATGTATATGCACATTGATAAGATAAAATCTATGATTCATAATGTCAAAGGGCGAGGACATAGCGGGAGCTATATGGTGTGAGAACTACACATATGTGTTACGATGAATAGTCTAAATATCCCTAGTCATAGTTTCATTGAGACTAGTCATCAATGAAGTGGATAGACTAGCATGTGTAGGCTTACTCCTTGGATTAGATCCAAACAACGGATATCATGAGTTGACGATGGTACCTTGAGTTAACACATGAACATATTTGGGTAATACATTGGAGACCACTATACGACAGACACTTAGAAATAACTATATCCATGTGTTTGTGTCATGTCCTATTGCAGTAGCAGTACAAGTATCCTTAGACCTCAGATACTGGTTACCTTATGTAAGAGTTGCTATACTTTGGGTCATAATTATTCATACCATGGTAATCAGGATGACATGGTTGATTACGGGTATAGTGATGATCACATGTTAGTAAGCCAAGTTGTCAAGATGGGATCCATCGCTCCTTATATACTGATATAATGGGAGATGTACCTTAGGCCCCTTATTGAAGAGACACACTCATAAACCTGTGATCAGAGTATAAGAATGGTAGAACGGGTTTCTAGTTAATCTTGATACATTATGGTAAGTGGTGTTCTTCGTGAACAAGTTTAATTCTAGAATAGCAATGGCTATTACATGAGCTAACACTTAATCTGTTCTCAATAAACTTTATGGTACTTAACCTGATGGAAGGAGTGTATTGTAATTATTACTACTATAGAATTGGATCAAGTCAGAGGCACGTGACGTTCAAATTATCGAGGGATCATACGCCTTTGCTAGAAATCCCATTTGTTGATCTAGAGCTATCGGCTTCCATATCAGTTTGGAACACTCAGCCTAAAGGTTCCCAAATGGGAAGCCAAGTTTAGGTTAACCTCTAGCGGCTCTATACTTCGGGATCCTATGAGGTCACACATGTTGGGTCTTTACCGGACTAAGTAAAGAACCTATAGACTGGGTCTATGTCGAGAATATTGAGGATGTCAAAATCATTATATTAATTATTTATTGGTTCGACCAAATTAATAATTAAAGGAAATAAAGAGAAAATAGGAAAAATTGCATGGAGCAGAGAAAAGGAATTTTTTGCGCTATGAGTGGGCTTTAAACAAACATGGGATGTTTTGGAGTGGGGCTTGCTCTGATGCCCTGTGAGCTAAAAAGCTCGTGAGCTGCTAGTGCGAGGGCTAGTAAGCTATAGGCCTGCAAGCACTACCCATGGTAGTGCTTACACTGCCCATGCCTGCGCTTACACGAGTTTTGCTAGCAAGTCCAAGCTTGCGGCACAAGGCAAGCTCGCTAGGGCTTGCCTTGTGGATGTAGATGCGGGTCAGCCCACGGGTCCAAGGGACCCGCACAGCTAACCAGCGTGTGGGATGGTAATATTCCCATCCCACTTTGTATTTGACAAGGAGTCTACAACTCCCCCTCTACCTATAAATAGGCCTCCATCTCTCTTTATTCAATATTTCACCTCAGCCTTTCTCTCTTAGTTTGACATCTTTTTCTTCATGAGTTGTGCGAGATCCTCCATGAGTTTCTCCAAGAAATGAAGAATTCTTTAGAAGGCTCTTCCTATTTTGAAGTGAGCCTTCTTAGTTTATATTTTCAGGCTGATCTTTGAGAGGTCTAGAAGTTGTTGTCTACTAACGTGTTCTACCTCAATGAGGTTTTGGTTGGTGAAGATCCATGTGGATCAATCATAGAGGCTATCATAGTTTGGAGGCTTGTGCTAACGAAGTTCTGCCGATTGCTCTAAGGGAACGCCGCATCCAAATGAAAGAGAAGCACGCATCAACTAGTAATGTTCTAAACTTAGATTCTAGGGTTTCTTTTATAAGTTTTATAAACTTATTGGTATCTATGGAACATTTTAGCATAGATTATATCAATCATAGCATGCTTAGGAGATCCTGTTTGGTTAATTTTAAGTTTTAAAATTCTGCCTTGCAACGTTGCATGTTCAATTACTGTCTTGACTAACCAACAATGTGTATATAGCACAACCTGAAGATTTTACATCCAAGTATGGCTCAAAAGTATACAAGTTGCAGAAGTCCATTTATAGACTTCAGCAATCATCAAGGATTTAGATTATTACGTTTGAAGAAACAATCCAAGAAATTGGTTTTGTGTCAAATGCTAATGAGCCCTGTGTATATAAGAAGGCTAGTGGGAGTGAGATCGTTTTCCTTGTATTATGTATCGATGACATATTGCTGATAGAAAATGATGTTCCTTTTCTTCAGATAGTGAAGTCCTGGTTGTTAAAGAAGTTCTCCATGAAAGACCTTAGAGAAGTAGCTTTTATACTAGGTACAAAGATCTACCGAGATAGAAGGCTGTTAGGTCATTTGTAAGGTATATACATAGACAAGGTTTTGACTAGATTTAACATTAAGCAATCAAGAAAGGGTTATCTTCCAATGTCTCACGAGATTAAAGTTTCTAAATCTGAGTGTCCGAGAACATAAGAGGAGATATTGTGCATGAATAAAATTCCCCATGGCTCAGGGATAGGATCCATCATGTATGCTATGGTATGCACTCGGCCTAACATCTCACATACATTGAGTTTGATGAGTAGATTTGAATCTGACCTAGGTGAGAAGCACTAGATGGCCATTAAAACTATCCTTAAGTACCTACGTAGGACTAATGATATGTTTTTGGTATATGGAGAAGATGATCTCTCTATGAAGGGATACATTAATGTAAGTTTGTAGTTTGATAGGGACGATTACAAGTCCTAGTCAAGATATTTTTTTTATATTAAATGGAGGGTAATTGTTTGGAAAAGTTTCAAATAGGATACGACTGCTAATTGAACCATAGAATCTGAGTATATAGCTGCTTCAGAAGTAGCTAAGCAAGCTGTCTAGCTTAAAGCATTTATTGGTGATCTTGGTGTGTTGTCCAGCATTGTAAATCCAATAGTGGTCTATTGCGGTAACAATGGGGCTATTGCTCAGGCAAAGGAACCACGCTCTCGTACAAAAAATGGACATGTACTTAGAAAATACCATCTCATTCAAGAGATAGTAGCTAGAAAGGATATAAGCTTAGAATACATCCCAACGAAATAGAATCTAGCGGATAGGCTAACAAATCCATTAACTAAAGTTAAACATGACTAACATGTTAACAAGTATGGTATGAAGCACATGGGCAATTGGCTCTAGTGCAAGTGGGAGATTGTTAGACATGATGTATGCCCTATAGGTAATTGGGATGATATATCTTAATTAGTTATAATGTACAAACAATTTCAGATTATTATTAATAATAATAAAGGCATCTTTGTTGTTTCTTAGTGCTTTTGTTTAATTTATGTATCTCAATGGTATCATATATATGTGGTATTATATATGCACATTGATAAGACAATGTGCATGACTACTTCATAGAGTAAAAGTGCAAGGACATAGTGGGAGCTATGGGGTGTGAGAACTGTTCACAGATGTTACTATGAATGGTCTAAATATCCCTAGTCATAATTTCATTGAGACTGAACATCGATGAAGCGGACAGACTAGCATGTGCAGGCTTACTCCTTTAATTAGATCTGAGAAGTCGATCTCACGAGCTGAAGGTGGTACCTTGAGTTAACACATGAATGTATTCAGGAAATACATTGGAGATCGCTATAAGATAGACACTCAGAAATAACTATATCCATGTGTTGGTGTCATGTCTTATTGTAGTAGTAGTACAACTATCCTCAGACCTGAGTTACTAGTTACCTTATGTAGGAATGCTATACTTTGGGCCATACCTATTCATACCCTGGCAATCAAGATGATACAGTTGATTACGAGTATAGTGATGATCATAGGTTGGTAAGCCGAGTAGTCAAGATGGGATCCATTTTTCCTAATATAGTGATATAATGGGAGATGTACCTTAGGTTTTCTTCTTTAAGAGACACTCATAAACCTTTGATTAGAGTATAAGATTGATAGAAAGGGTTTCTAGTCGATCTTGATACATTATGACGTGTGGTGTTCTTTGTGAACAAGTCTAATTCTAGGATACCTACAACTATTATAAGAGCTGACACTTAATCCAAGCACAATAAACTAGATGGTACTTAACCTAATACGGCTATTATAAGAGCTAACACTTCATCCAAGTATTGGGGGATCATAAGCCTTTGCAAGAAAGCCTATTTGATCGTTTAGAGTTATCGGGTATTACTTGATGGAAGGATTGTATTGCCTTACGTGGCTACCACATAGCCCGCGCAAGTGGGCTGTGCATGGGTGAACCTACGAATCTTAGGGATCTGAAAGTTTACTCATATGTGGGATACGGTTTCCCTATCCCACATTGAAAAAAGGGGAGCTTTTAACTCCCCTTCTCCCTATAAATAGCTGCTCCCTCCTCCTTTTAAAATCACTCCAGCACAACCTTTCTCTCTAAGTTCGACATCTTTTCTTCACAAGCTTTTTCAAGATCCTCTATGAGTTTCTCCAACATTGCAAGAATTCTTTAAAAAGGTTCTTTCTTTTAAAGTGAGCCTTCTTAGTTAATATTTTCGGGTTGGGCTTTGAGTAGTCTAGCAACTACTATCTATCAACGGGTTCTTCCTAAACAAAGGGTTTGGTCAGTGAAGATCCATGTGGATCAATCGTAGAGGTTGTGCTAGATTTGAAGCTAGTGCTAATAGAGTTCTGCCGAATAACTTTAAGAGAATGTCGCACCAAGGGAAAGGCACGCATCAACTGGTAATGCTCTTAACTTAGATGCCAGGTTTCTTTAATAAGTTTTATAAACCTAATAGCACTTATGGAATGTTTCAACTTAGATTATATCAATCATGACATGCTTACAAGATCTTTTAGGTTAATTTTAAGTTTTGAAATTCCATCTTCCAAGTTTGCATGTTTAATTACTGTCTTGATTAACTAGCAGTTTTTGCCAAACTTATTAGTCAGCTTCTTCACATCAAAGAGTACCTGGGAAAAATCTTCAATTGATAAAAGGATTTCAGAATATACCTCAATTTGAAAGTTTTTCCCTTTGTTACACTCAATTACAGAGTCAACAACGATTGAGTTGCAATTGGAAGCAGATGCTGAGCTCTCACCCCTATCTTCAATCACCATCAACTGTGGTTGGCGAAGTTGGTTGCTTCTTAATCCGATGATGAAGACTCTTTTGAATCACTCTAAGTGGCAGCAAGTGCCTCATTTTTCTTGGTGAACCTCTTCTTGAATCTATCCTTTTTGGATTTAGGACAAGATGACTAGATATGGCCCTTCTCGCCACAGCCAAAGCATTTTATGTCTTTGCTGTGCTCCTTCATTTATCCTTCCTCAGGTTTGTGCTAGTGGTGTGTTAACTTGGTATTGCTGGGATTTTTCTTCTTGGGAAATTTCCCATCCATCTTCATGAAGCGCTTGAATCTCCTGGTTAGAATTGCCATCTGCTCATCAAAATCACTATTGGTGGATTAGTTCGATGAGTCAGATTTCATGATAATGGCTTTGCCCTCTTTCTCCTTGCCTTTACTACTTTTGGAGTTATCATTATATTTCCTTAGGGATATCTCTTAAGGTAGTAAGGTGCCTTTCAGCTCATTATAGCTATAGGATTTAAGATCATGAGCCTCTTCGATTGTGCTCTTCTTGGCATCCCAGTCGATAGTGAGAACTTAAAGAATCTTCTTTACCATCTCTTCTTCGATGAACTCTTTGCCCAATCTCTAAAGTTCATTAATGATATTAATGATCCTGGTATTCATGGATTGGATACCCTCATTGGCACCCATCTGGAAAAGCTCATACTTTTTGAGTATGAGGTTTATCTTGGACTCCTTGACCTTATCAGTCCCCTCATTGGTGATCTCCATCTTTCTTTAGATTTCTTGTACTATCTCATAACCTGAGATCGTATTAAACTCGGTAAGATCTAGCACACAATATAAGTAATTGATAGATGCCACATTCTCTTTGAGAAGCCTTAGGTCGGTGTCATCATAGTCTTCTAGGTCAATTGAGACTTGCTCCCCATTTCTCATGATTTTGGGAATTCTGCAACCAAGCTCAATAGCTAGCAATGCTTGCATGCTCTGTAATTGTATAAAGTTTTTCATGCAATGTTTCCAAAATGTATAATGGCCATCAAAGAGTGGAGGCCTTCTTACAAAACTTCCTTCTTTTTGGAGTGTAGTCTTTCAATAGTCAAACGAAAAGTTATTATAAGCCATAAGAAACTTTAACTCAAAGACGATGAGTCTTAAAGCTATGCACTAACTCTAATACCACTTGTTGGTCTGATATAGCTTAAGTAACACAGCAGAGGTGGGTGAATGTAGTTACTTTGTACTTTTTAAAAATTATAAAATTCTTTTCCAATTTTAATTTTTGGATGCATGCTAAGTACTTTTGTGCTAAGTACAGGTCTAAAAACTATAAACTACTCAGCTTTGCTAACTTAGTTTATCTTCAATCTATGATGAGTACTTTACTCAGCTTAGATAGATTTTTCAAACTTATAAAGAAGAGAGAATGATGAATGAGTAAGATGCAATAAAGATAGACGAAAAAGGTAATAACTTTAACTCTTGAGATTTTATCCTGGTTCAGCCCCAAGCCTACCTGCAATTTGATAAGTGTATAATTACACTTATTATGATATTAATTTTATACACTAAACACTATAGTTTAAGTCATTTTTATATTTCATATAAAATATTTCACATGGTATGTAGTTGTTTTTTTATGAAAATGCAGATACTAGGTAAATCTTGGGAGTAAAATGATCTAAAGTGGAATTCTATGAAAAAAGAGTGAAAAAGGTACAAAAAGATGCATGGAGCTTAAAGATTTGGCTTAGGATCAAAGCTGTCAAAGATAGGTGAAGTTATAAGGAGAATTCTGAAGAAAAATGCCATTCATGATCACGACAATCATTCATGGTCACGACTTGTTCTTCTTCAAAATAGAAATCTACCAATCAAAGATTCACGGTCGCTACTTAGATGGTTTTTTTATTTAATCTTCTTAACTACCAACCGCCAGATAAGGATGATCAACCGCCATCAACTGCCATCAACTACCAATGAATAGACACCTATCAGAAATCAACCAATCATGAAAAGGGGCCTATCCATTGTGGATTAGATTGAAGCTTCTCAACCAATCACAATGAAGTAATGCAATCATTCACCAATGGACAAGACTCTTCATATGGATAGACGCAACCCTTAAAACTCTATAAATAGGGCTCCAAACCTTACAATTTCATGCAATTCAACCAGAGGGAAAACATTAGAGTGCATGAGAGAGATATAGTTTGTGTATAAATAGAGAATTCGCTACGTTCATAAGTGTTAGCGAGAAAATGTTTAAGTGATTCGAATCCTTGTTTCGATCACTAGAGATCTCTATATTCTCGAGCAATTGTTGTATAAGTATACTTGCAAATCACTTATCAATAAAAGTTTTCATTCTTCAATATTCATTTGTTTAATATTCACAAAGAATAGCAACCTAGCGGAGGTTCTGTACGGGCCTAGATCTAATTCAAAGCAGACATCGGAATTGCGGGAGTTGACGACTCCCATTAAAGAGTGGATACAATTTGTTTAACTTTAGCTTTCACTTGCATACCTTACAACTTTGCTTTGCTTTCTACTTATACATTTTATTTCGAAGTTTATGATATCTCTATGTGTCATAATGCATATTTTGTGTTAAGTCTTTTATATTAATCAAGTTATATCCGTTAGAGTTAATTTTAAGAGTAGTTTTGGGGTTAACAATATCGTGTATAATTACTGGATCTGTGATATAATGCTATTTAGTGAGCCAACATTTTTGGAATGGTAAATTGTTAAATGTGGCTATGTGAGAGCAACCCTTACTAAGCATAGTTATTGACGTTGTCCAGGTTTATATAATTGTCTTAATTCGTTTGCGCTAGGTTTAGAAAAGTTATTTCATGTGTTTCTCTGTAATGAATAATTGAACATCTGGGTATTTTGAACTGAGTCTGTTAGATTAGTTTAGTGAATCGTAACATCTTTATTGAGTTTGCATGTTTTCTTTGCTATCCTTATTTTGTAGAAAAAATCGATATATTTAGATTCTCTAACCTTTCATATCTACATTTACTCATTCTTCATTCCAACCCTCCTATCCAAAACTTTATATTAGTTTCTTTTCTTTTTTCCTAATTGATCTTTAGACTTGGTTCCTTCACTGTGGGTTCGATATCTTTTAAAACTACATCGCAACTGTATACTTGCAATTATCATCATTTTTCTATTTGATAAGAGGTACTGACAACACCTATACTTTACGTGAACAAGTTTTTGGCGCCATTAATATATAACCAAACCTTGCG
>CATIWQ010016853.1:0-47772 GCA_949673415.1 Euphorbia schlechtendalii | reverse complement strand
ATATAGAGTCGCTACATTCTTAAGTGTTAGCGAGAAAATGTTTAAGTGATTCGAATCCTTGTTTTGATCAACAGATTTCTCTATATTCTCGAGCGATTGTTGTATAAGTGCACTTGCAAATCACTTATCAATAAAAGTTTTCGTTCTTCAACATTCGTTTGTTCGATATTCCCAAAGAATAGCACCCTAGCGAAGGTTCTGTACGGGCCGAGACAAATGGTCCCATGAAATCTATACCCCAAACATCAAAAAGCTCTACTTCCAAGATGTTTTTCAATGGCATCTCATCTCTTCAACTTATATTTCCTGTTCTCTGATAATTATCACAATTCTGAACAAACACTTTAGCATCCTTGAACAATGTTGGCCAATAAAATCCACTTTCTAATACTTTAGCAGAGGTCTTTGCTGGTCCTAAATGTCTTCCATATAAGCTATCATGGCAATGACTTAAGACTGAAGAAAAGTTATTATCATCAATACATCTGCGAATAATACTGTCGTCACATGCCTTAAACAAATAAGGATCATCCCACATAAATGATCTAATATCCTTAATAAATTTCTTCTTACCTTTAGAATCTAAATCAAATGGTAAAGTATGTGTAACTAAGTAATTTGCAGAGTCAACATACCATGGACTAATAGTATGTTTAACAAACATTAGATTTTCATCGGGAAAGAGTTCATTAATTTCACCAGTTTCACCTATAGGTCCTTTATCATCTTCTAGACAAGATAAATGATTAGCTATGGTATTATCTTTTCTTTTCTTATCCCTAATTTCTAAGTCAAATTCTTGTAGAAGAAGGATCCACCTAATTAATCTAGGTTTGGCATTTTTCTTAGCAAACAAATATCTCAAAGCAGCATGATCAGTGTAAACTATTACTTTAGACCCTATCAAATACGATCTAAACTTGTCACATGCATATACAACTGCTAACATCTCTTTCTCAATGGTTGTGTAGTTGCATTGTGCAGAAGACAAAGTGTGACTTGCATAGTAAATTGCATGCAAATTCTCTTTGTACCTTTGACCTAAAACACAACCCACAGATACATCACTAGCATCACACATCAATTCAAATGGCAAATTCCAGTTTGGTTTAACTATAATGGGAGCCGAAACCAATGCTTTTTTTAAAGTTTTGAAGGCTTTTAAACAATCATCAAAGAATTCAAACTTCACATCTTTAACTAATAAATTAGTTAGAGGCTTAGCTATCACCAAGAAATCCTTAATAAACCTTCTGTAAAATCCAGCATGGCCTAGAAATGACCTTATTCCCTTAACATTTATGGGAGGAGGCAATTTCTCTATGATTTCGATTTTGCTATATCTACGTGAATTCCTTTTTCATCTATCTTATAACCTAATACTATACCCTCATTAACCATAAAATGACATTTCTCTCAGTTCAAAACCAAATTAGTTTCTTCACATCTAGCAAGTACTTTATCTAAATTTTCTAGACATGCTTCAAAAGAATTTCCATAAACTGAGAAATAATCCATGAAAACTTCCATAATATCCTCCACATACTTACTAAAAATAGCCGAAACACACCTTTGAAAAGTAGCTGGAGCGTTGCATAACCCGAAAGGCATTCTTCTATAAGCAAATGTACCAAACGAACATGTAAAAGTGGTTTTATCCTGATCATCTGGCTTAATGTGAATTTGAAAATAACCAGAGAATCCATCTAGAAAACAATAAAATGCATGACCTGATATCATTTCTAACATTTGATCTATAAATGGTAAAGGGAAATGGTCTTTCCTAGTGGCTGCATTTAATTTTCTATAGTCTATACAAACTCTTCATCCAGTTGTTATCCTAGTAGGAACTAAGTTACCCTTTTCATTCTAAACTACATTAATACCTCCTTTTTTTAACACATTGAACAGGGCTAACCCACTCACTATCTGAAATTGGATAGATAATTCCTACATCTAGCAACTTAATAATTTCCTTCTTAACAACTTCCTTCATGTGAGGATTCAATCTTCTTTGCCTTTCTATTCTAGGTTTACTTTCATTCTCCAGATTAATAGAATGCATTACTATATTAGGGCTAATCCCTCTAATATCTGAAATTTTCCAACCATTACTTCTTATTCTACCCTTTATTATCTCTAATAATGCTTCTTCCTGCAAACTAGATAACTTACTAGAAATTATAATGGGTAAAGTATTGTTGCTTCCTAAAAATGCATACTTTAAATGACTGGGTAATTGCTTCAGTTCTACTAAGGGTGTTTTATCTATAGAAGGTGGTAAAGGATCATCTTCTCTAACTAATTTTTCGATTTCAAAGGAATATTCTAAATTTTCAAGGGATTCAGATGCTTAGTCTTTAAGAGATGCAACATGACATATTTCATCTACACACGTATCAATTAATTTATTGATCATGTAATCTCCACAAAACTTATCCCAATGCATGTTAGCAAACATTTTGACTCTCAAAAAATTAAAACAACAAACAAATATATATAAATAAAATAAAGCAAAATGAAAATAAAAACGTACCGTATTTCCAGCGATTAAACTTTAGAACTCAATTACCTTCCCCGGAATTTTATTCCTTAGAATGCTATTGCCTTCCCCAGCAACGGTACTAAAAACTTGTTCGCCACTTTTCCACTGATAAGTTTAATAATTAATGGTTCCAAGAACTTGTTCGTGAGACTTGGCTACACTTGTTTCTTAAGGCTTATCCTCAAATAATGGTGCCAAAAACTTGTTCACGAAAAATGTAGGTGTTGTCAATACCTCTTATCAAATAGAAAAATGATGATAACTGCAAGTATACAGTTGCGATGAAGTTTTAAAAGATATCAAACCCACAGGAAAGGAACCAGGTCTAAGGAAAAGCAAGGAAAGACAAAGTAAAAGAAAATAAAAATAGATTTGAGATTTTTGGATAGGAAGATTAGAATGAAAAGTTGAGTAAATATAGATGTGGAAGATTAAAGAATCTAAATATATCGAATCTTCACTACGAACAAGTATAGCAAAGAAAACATGCAAGTTCAACAAAGATGTTACGATTCACTAAACTAATCTAACAAACTCGGTTCTAAATACCCAGATGTTCAATTATTTATCGCAGAGCAACACATGAAATGACTTTTCTAATCCTGGAGCAAATGAAATGAGACAATTATGAAAACTTGGACAACATCAGTACTATGCTTTACCATTCCAAAAATGTTGGCTCACTAAACAGAGTTATGTCACAGATCCAGTGATTAAACACAATACTGTTAACCTCGAAACTACTCTTAAAATTAACTCCAACACATATAACTTGATTAACATAAAAGACTTAGCACGATATATGCATTATGACACATAGACATATCATAAACTTTGAAATAGAAAGTATACATAGAAAGCAATGCAAAGTTGTAAGGTATGCAAGTGAAAGCTAAAGTTAATCAAACTGTATTCACTCTTTAGTGGGAGTCGTCAATTGCCGCAATTCCTGTATCTTCTTTGAATTCGGTCTCGGCCAGTACAGAACCACCGCTAGGATGCTAATCTTTGCGAATATCGAACAAACGAATATTGAAGAACGAAAACTTTTATTGATAAGTGATTTGCAAGTACACTTATACAACAATCGCTCAAGAATATAAAGAAATCTAGTGATCGAAACAAGGATTCGAATCACTTAAACATTTTCTCGCTAACACTTAAGAACGTAACAAATCTAACTATACACACACTATACTTGCACTCTAATGCTTTCCTCTCTAGTGTTCCACACTATTCACCACTTGATGCATGAAATTTGTGAAGAATTAGAGCCCTATTTACAGAGTTTGAAGGGTTGCGTCTATCCAAATGAAGAGTCACATCCATTGGTGAAAGATTGCATCTCTTCAATGTGATTGGTTGAGAGGCTTTGATTCAATTCACAATGGATAGGCACCTTTTCATGATTGGTTGACTCCTTATAAGTGTCTTTTCATTGGTACTTGATGGTGGTTGATCATGCTTATCTTGATGTTGGTAGTTGAGAAGATAATACCAAAAAACTGTCTATGTCACGACCGCGATATGTGATTCACGACCGTGAACCTTTGATTGGCAAATTTCTGATTCTGAAGTGAAAAGGTCACGACCGTGAATTGAGTTTTCTTCAGAAATCTCCTTGTAACTTCACCGATCTTCGATAGCTTCGATTCTAAGCCAAATCTTCAAGTCCCACGCATTATTTTGCACCTTTTTCACTCTTTCTTTCATAGAATTCCACTTTAGTTCATTTTACTCCCAAGACTTACCTAGTATCTGCATTTGCATAAAAAATAACTACATACCATGTGAAATTTTTTATATGAAGTATAAAAATGACTAAAACTATAGTGTTTATTGTATAAAATTATAATGATAATAAGTGTGATTATACACTTATCATCTATAACATGGATTGAAACCTAAGTCATGCATAGCATACTTTAAAAAATTCATAGAAAATGACATTTTAACATATTATAATCAATCATGCATAGTAGGAGGCAGGCTCTAATACTACTGCTGGTTAATCAAGATAGTAATTGAACATGCAAAGGTTGGGAGGTAGAATTTCAAAACATAAAAATAACTTAAGGATCTCTTAAGCAAGCCATGATTGATATAACCTAATTTAAAACCTTCCATGGATGCTTTTAGGTTTATAGAACATGTAAAAGAAACCTAGCATCTAAAGATTAAATCATTATCAATTGATGCATGCTTGATCTCTTTTTTTGGTAGTGGCATTTCCTTTAAGAAATTTTGATAGCACAAGCTTCCAAACTAGGAGAGCCTCTACGACTAGATCCACATGGATCTTCACTGACCAAAACCTTGATTAGGTAGAACCAGTTGATTGATAGCAACTGCTAGACTACTCGTAAATCAACCCGATAACCAAACTCGAAAGCTCATTTAAATTTAGAGACTTCTAAAAGAACTCTTCAATTTGTTTGGAGAAACTCATGGAGGATCTCGCATAACAAAAGAAGAGGAGAGTAGAAATTAGAGAGAAAACAAGCTCAAAGCTTTTTGGTGTGTGTGCGTATAATGAGAGGCTTTGAAGCCTATTTATAGGGAAAAAGGGGGAGTGATAGACTCCCATAAAACTCTACATGGGATGGGATAAATCCCATCCCATATCTAATGGGTCAACCTCGAGGGTATAAGTACCTACGGGTTGCCACAAGGTAAGACCTAGCGGGCTTACCTTATGCTGCAAGCTACGACTTGCACGCAGGCCACTCAAGAGCTGCCTTATGGTAGCGCTTGCGGCCTGCGCACTAGCAGCCCGCCAGCCCTTTGGCTCGCAGGGCAGCCGTACAGGCCCCACTTTGAATAACCCATGTTTGGTTTGGCAATTGGAAAAATCCCTTGCTCGCTTCGTACAACCTTTTAACTATTTTTCTCATAATTCTTTTTTATTATTAATCTGGTTAAACCAATTAATAATTTTTATCACTGATTTCACAACTTGTATTTTCAATACAGATCTAGTCTACAGGTTCTTTACATAGTCCGATAAAAACCCAAAGTGTGTGACCTCATAGGATCCCAAAGTATAGAACCTTTAGGCTTAGTGTTCCAGACTGTTATGAAAACCAATAGCTCTGAACAATCAAATGGGATTTCTAGCAAAAGCGTATGATCCCCTGATACTTGGAACGTCACGTGACTGTGACTTGATCCAGTTCTACAGTAGTAACC
Source organism: Euphorbia schlechtendalii (assembly GCA_949673415.1). Lineage (NCBI taxonomy): Eukaryota > Viridiplantae > Streptophyta > Magnoliopsida > Malpighiales > Euphorbiaceae > Euphorbia > Euphorbia schlechtendalii. The sequence goes on along the minus strand of CATIWQ010016853.1, from coordinate 42,038 downwards.
AGTACAATAGACTCCTTCCATTAGGTTAAGTACTATCCAGATTATTGGCTCGGATTAAGTGTCAGCTCATGTAATAGTCGTAGCTATCCTGGAACTAAACTTGTTCACAAAGAGCACCCCTCGACCATTTTGTATCTTGATCGATTAGAAACCCATTCCATCAATCGTATACTTTGATAAAAGGTTTATGAGTGTGTCACTTCAATAAGGGGGCCTAAGGTACATCTTCATTATATTACTTTATCAGGAGTGATGGATCCCATCTTGACTACACATCTTACCAACATGTGAGTAAGTATGACCCAAAGTATAGCAACTTCTACATAAGGCAACAGGTATCTCAGGTCTGAGGATACTCGTACTACTACTGCAATAAAACATGACACCAACACATGGATATAGTTATTTCCAAGTGTCTGTCTTATAGCGGTCTTTAATGTATTACCCGAATACATTCACGTGTTAACTCAAGGCACCACCTTCAGCTCGTGAGATCAGCTTCTTAGAACTAATCCAAGGAGTAAGCCTACACATGCTAGTCTATCCGCTCTATTGATGTCTAGTTTTAATGAAACTACGACTAGGGATATTTAGACTATTCATAGTAACATGTATGTGTAGTTCTCACTCCACATAGCTCCCAATATGTCCTTGCCCTTTTATGTTATGAATTAGTCATGAACTTTGTTTCATCAATGAGCACATACATATTAAAACATATATGATGCCAGTGAGATGCAATAAATAGAAAGCACTAAAAAGTAACAAAGATAACTTTGATTGTTATTAATAATAATTCGAAACTGTTTATACATTATAGCTAATAAAGATATATCACCCTAATTACCTCTAGGGTATACTTCATGTTAAACAGATTAGCTTAAGACTTATAAGCAATTGAAGGCTAAGAGTTTTATAAATGGTTTACAGCCATGAAGTTAGAGATGGACTCCATGTAGGTAGTCTTGAACTTGGTTGATTCTCCAAGTAGTGTTAAGCCCATAGGATGCAAGTGGGTTTTTAAGTAGAAAACTAACATGGATGGTAATGTAATTACCTATAAAGTAAGGCTATTTGCATAAAGGGTTATAGTAAAAATGAAAGTATTAACAATGATGAAACCTTTTCACTACTAGCCATGCTATAGTCTATCAGGATACTCCTTGCCATCGTTGCTCATTATGATTATGAGATTTGACAGATGGATGTAAAAACTATGTTCCTTAATGAGAACCTGGATAATGATGTATACATGATACAACTCAAAGGTTTTACATCTCAAGATGACTCGAAGATGTTTAAATTGCAAAGGTTCATTTATGGACTTAAGCAAGCATCAAGGAGTGGGAATATTAGGTTCAACGAGATAATCCAAGACATTAGTTTTGTGTCAAATGCTAATAAGCCCTGTGTATATCAGAATGTGAGAGTGGGAGTGCAGTCATTTTCCTTGTATCATTTGTTAATAACATATTATTAATAGGAAATGATGTTCCTTTTTTACAAATAGGTTAGTCATGGTTATCAATGAAGTTCTCCATGAAAGGCCTTGGAGAAGCAGCTTTTATACTTGGTATAAAGATCTAGAAGGCTTCTAGGACTTTCTCCATGAAAGGCCTTGGAGAAGCAGCTTTTAAACTTGGTATAAAGATCTACAGTGATAGATCTAGAAGGCTTCTAGGTCTTTCTCAAAGTGCATACATATACAAGGTTTTAGCTACATTTAACCTTGAGCAATCAAGAAAGGGTTACGTTCCCATATCTCACATGATTAACTTTTATAAATCTGAGTGTCCGAGAACACAAGAGGAGAGAATGGGCATGAATGGAATTCACATGCTTTGGTAATAGGATCCATCGTGTATGATATGGTATGCACTCAATCAGATGTCTAACATGCTTTAAGCATCACGAGCAGATTTCAATCCGATCCATGTGAAAAGCATTGGATGGTCATTAAAACTATCCTCAAGTACTTACGAAGAACTAAGGATATGTTTTTAGTTTATGGAGAAAGTGATCTCTCTATGAAGGGATTCACTTATGTGAGTTTTCAGTTTGACAAGGACGATTACAAGTCTCAGTCAGGATATGTCTTTACATTAAATGGAGGGGCAGTTGTTTGGAAAAGTTTCAAACAAGATACGATTGGTAATTCAACCACTGAATCTGAGTATATAGTTTCTTCTGAAGCAGCTAAGAAATCTATCTGTCTAAAGGGATTTATTGGTGATCTCAGTGTGGTGTCCAATATTGTAATGATAACAATGAGGCTATTGCTCAGGAAAAGGAACCATGGTTTTGTTAGAGAAATGAACACGTACTAAAAAAGTAACATTTCATTTAGGAGATAGTTGTTAGAAAAGATATAAGCTTAGAATACATCCCTACGGATCAAAATCTAGTGGATGGGTTAACAAAGCCATTAACTCAAATTAAGCCTGAATAACATATTAATGAGTATGCCATGAAGCACATGAGTAATTGGCTTTAGTGCAAGTGGGAGTTTGTTAGACATGATATATACCATAGAGACCATTAGGGCAATATGTCTTTATTATTCACTTATGTACAAATAGTTTTGAATTATTATTTATCAATATTAAGTTAACTTTGTTACATATCGATGATCTTCTCTAATTATGTATCTCGATGGTATTATATATATGTGCTATTTTATATGTATATATATTCATTGATATAATAATGGGAGCTCTGTAGGGTGAGAACCGCACACACATGTAATTATGGAAAAGTCTAAATATCCCTAGTTAGAGTTCGATTGAGACTGAATATTAATGAAGTAGACAAACTAGCATGTGTAGGATTAATCCTTAGATTAGATCCCAGCTAATCTCATGAATTGAAGGTGGTGCCTCGAGTTACCACATGAATGTATTCGGGTAATACATTGGAGACCGCTATAAGATAGACACTTGGAAATAACTATATCCTATTGTTGGTGTCATGTCATATTGTAGTAGAAGTACTAATATCCTAAAACTTGAGATCCTGGTTACCTTGTACGGAAGTTGCTACACTTTGGGTCATACTTATGCATACCCTATTATCAGGATGATACAGATGATTATGGGTATCGTGAAGACCGTTCATTTGTAAGCCAAGTAATCATGATGAGATCCATCACTCTTGATATAATAATATAATGGGAGTTGTACCTTAAGGCCTCTTGTTGAAGTAATACACTCATAAACCTTTGATCAGAGTATGAGATTGATAGAATGGGTTTCTAGTCAATCTCAGTACATAAATGCGAGTGGTGTTCTTCATGAATAAGTCTAACTCTGAGATATCTATGACTATTACATGAGCTAACACTTTATTTCAGCTCAGTAAACTAGATGGTACTTAACATGATGGAAGGAGTGTATTGTATTGGATACTACTACAGAACCGGATCATTTCACAAACACGTGACATTCAAAGTATCATGGGATCATACAACTTTGGTAAAAAGCCCATTTGATCATCTAGAGTCATCTAGTTTCGTATTAGTCTAGAACAGCAAGCCTAAAGGTTCTTGATTGGGATGCCAAGTTTAGGTTAACCTCTAGTAGCTCTATACTTCGAGATCCCATGAGTTCACACACATTGGACCTTCACCGGACCAAATAATGAATTAATAGACAGGGTCTATATAGAGAATAAAAATGTAGTAAAGTTTTTTTAGATGGACCATTAGTAGGACCAGATAATAGTTATAAGAGGAAATGGAAAAATGCAAGAGGTGGAGTAAGGGAATTTTTCCCATTGTGAGTGGGCCCCGCAAACACAGGTTGTTCTCTAACAACTCGTAAGCAAGGCTTGTGGGAAGCCCCGCAAGCCTTTCTTATGGGGGAAGGGAAGCTCCTTGTCTGCTTTGCACAGCCTACCCATGCAGGCTATGAGCACAGGTCAATGCGTAGAGCCTAGGCTCCGCACGGGTGACCCATGTGTGGGATGGAGAATTCCCAATCCCACATTGCTAAAAGAGGAGAAATTTTGCTTCCCTTACTCCTATTAATACGAGTTGAATTCATCCTTTGTTTATCACTTCAATTTATCCTTCCTTCTAGGCTTGACTCCTTTTCTTGTGAATTATTTTGAGATCCTCCCTGAGTTTCTCTAGTATTTGCGAGATTTCTTTTGAAGGCTTATTGATTTTGGAAAAGATCCTTCGTAATTATTTCAGGTTGGTCTACGAGTGGTCTAGTAGCCACTTGTTTATTGACAAGTTCTCCCTCCTTGTGAGGTTTTAGTAGGTGGGTTTTGTGTGGACTACTTATAGAGGTTGTCCTAGTTTGGAGGCTTATGCTAATAGAGTTCTATCTTATTGCTCTATGGGATCAATCTACCATTGTAAAGGGAGGGTATACATTAACTACAAATGCTCTATACTTAGATGCTAGGTTTCTTTTAAGAAGTTTTATAAACCTAATGCAACCATGGAACATTTTAATTAAGATTATATCAATCATGCCATGCTTAGGAGTTCCTTTTAGTTTAATTTTTAATTTTGAAATTTTTCCATGACAATTTGCATGTTCATTACTATCTAGATTAACCATTACATATATGCCTTCATTTTGTTAGCCATAGTAATATTTATGACAATTTTAGTCCGTATGATCCTTAATGCCTTAGTAAATTACTCCAGTGTGTCTGATAAGCTAGTTAAGATTAAGGTCATCTTTTCCACTATGATCTACATGCTTTCCCTATCCCAATGATTCCTGATTAACAATATAATACCCCTGATCTTGTTGAATTCTTCAAAGTACATGCCATTGTTTGACATTGTTGATGCATCAAATTTAAGAATAGGAAAGCGAGGCTGAATGACCCTCTTTCTCAATTCAAAAACTATCAAAGCCTTAGTGATGATAGCATGTAGCTCAACATCAATTTTGAGAGATTTTTTATGCCTTTTGGAAGCCTCTCGTAATTGTATCTTCATAGCTTCCTCATCATACTTAGAGTTTGAGTCAGAGTTGAAATTCTCAACTAGATGAGTTGTTGGTCATGAGGAATTGGCTATAAAATTTACCTCTTCCCTCACTACATCCTCTTATTATGTGTTTCACAATGTTAAGGTTAAGCTTAGTGGAATTCTCAACATTGTGACTTGATTAAGCATATCTTGTGTCCTTGGATTAACTATGATAAGAATAGCTTGTTGAGAAGTGGAAGGAGGAATTTGTTCAATCTGTACATAGGGTAAAGGCTTGGTATTTTATATAGGAGAAGTTTGGTTAGGTTTTTGAGAAGTGGATGAAGGATTGATTGAATATGTATTTATATTAGGTTGAGATTGAGAGGATGAAGAAAGGTTATTTTGATTTAGAGAAGAAGTATTTTGGTTATAATTGGCTGTATTGGCTTGATAAGAAGGATAATTATTTGTTTTGTTATTATATTAACCCTAAACCCTAAAACACTATGTGAAAGGCTAAGCATCTTTCGAACTTTAAGCAACTAGATAAAGATCCATTCTTTGGAGCCAACACCTTAGTGATAATTTTGTTTGCTGCTCTTTTAAACCAGGACATAGAGATTGCCTTGATTTCTCCACTCACCCAATCATCATGATGCTCAAAATCTTCCATGATGACTATCAACTCTTCATCCCCTACTGTTCTCATCTCGATGCCTTTCAAATTCATTCCTTTAAATTTTCTATTAACTTGGGGGTTATGGTGATAGACTTCTTGTCTACTAAAGTTATCAGCATATTTGGCACTCCTTCTACAACATGCAATCACTTGTAGAACTATCGCATAACGATTGAAATCGCTAGAAATTTTAGGTTAAAAAGACCTTTAAAGTTTTGTTGCTTCATCCATAAATGTATATTCATTACTACTTCAGCCACAATGATTGTATATTGAACCTCAACTGAAACTCATTCTTCCATCCTACTTAAATATATATTGTTCCCTTCTTGAGAGATAGCTGCTTTAATTTGTTGAAATCAACAACGATAGTCTTTATTATGTCTATTTGAAGCACTATTCTTCCATCTTCTAAGGTGATTGAGGCCTTAGATTGATTAGCAGAGTTGGAAGCGATTTGGATTGTTGATAAAACTTTGAGAGAATTTGGGGATTTTTTTGCAAAAAGTAACATTTTGGATTCAAGAATTGCAAGTAAACTGATCCACTTCTTCAGCTTAGCTTTTATACTTGAAATTCTTCTCTCTGCTACGTGTTTCCTTTAAACATCATAATCAATATAAACGTTGAGATTGAATATAGAAGAGAATGTCTTACTGTTTTACCTAAATACACTATGTTTTAAAAAAGGAGTTGAAATGCGCTCAAAGTACAATGAATAATTAAAATGAAAATAATAACTTGTAAGAATGACAATTTTCAACTAGCATAAGAAATTGAGTATAATACTTGTTACCTAATTAGATAACTCATCAGATCTTAAAGTTAGCATGATAAACCTAGTTAGCATGATAAACCTAGTTATGCAAGTGGTTTAGTAAAGATATCTGCTCGTTATTCTTTTGATGGAACATATTCGAATTTAACATCTTCCCTTAGGACATTATCTCTTATGAAGTGATGTCTTATATTGACATGGTTGATCTTGCCATGTTGAATTGAATTTTTTGATAGGTCTATTGCACTCATGTTATCACACATAATTTCGAGGCATTTCGACTTTATACCATAATCCTCAAGTTGTTGTTTAGTTCATAGCACTTGTACTACACAACTTCAACTGCTATGTACTTTGCTTTCGTATTGCTAAGTGCAACAAGAGTTTGCTTCTTGATGTATCATGAGACTAGACATTCTCTAAGGAAATGACATCTACCAGTGGTGCTTTTCCTATCAAGGTTGTCTCTTCTATGGTCAGAATCTGTATATCCTCTAAGAGTGAAGTTTAAGTTGTTTGGATACTACAATCATGCAACAATAGATCCTTGTACGTATTGGAGAATTCTCTAAAAAATATACAAGTTAGATATTTTGGGGCCAACTTGATAACGAACAAAATAACATACAAAGTATTGAATATCATACCTACTAGCTATTAAGTAAAGTAGAGAATAAATAATAACTCTGTAGAACTTACTCTCTACAGGCTTACCAACTTCATCCTTACTTAGTATAATATATGTGGTCGATAAGTGGAAAAAGAACCATGAAAATATAAGTAAATTAGCCTTAGAATCACTTGATTTGGAGTTAAATTGTTAAATCTATGAGCATTTATATCTATTTTGTAGGTTATAGTGAATACTAACAAGTTTGCTGAAGATTTCCAGATTTGGGAGTGAAAATAGTTAACAACAAGGCTAATGGTGTGGCTTCCTATGGTTGGACCATTTTTGCTACTCTACTTGGAGGGAAAGAAATTATTTTTGAGGGAAAATGGAAGAATGATGTGCTGCCACACGTACTTACTTGGCCACCAAGAGTGATCAAAAGGCTTGCAATATTTTGTAGTATTTTATAAAGGATAACTTGGCCACTTGCATAAGTGTGAGCGAACGACGTTCTACTTGTGCGGTCGCCGTGAGGCACTGGCCTTGTGATATGGGGCATGGGGTTTACGAAAAGTGGTTATTGATGTGGAGTAAATTCCAAAAACTTGAGGCCTAAACCTCTAGCCTACACTGTGCAGAGTCATCACCCGGGATTATCTCTTTCGAGAAATTCGGTATAGCCTAGATTTGTTAAGCCTAAACGGTACTGTAGTATAGAGATTCAGGTCCATATGAGTTACTTATTTCACCATTATTTAAGTCATTTTAGGCAATTTTCTACCATATTCCAATATCATGATATCTCATTCTAAATCATTTTCGAGTCATATTTTAGCATGCATACGAAAAGTGATAAATTAATACAGAAAGTAAACACGTAGGAAAGTAAATGCGCCTAATCTAAGGTAGATTATTTACATGTTTGGGGAAAGGAAATACAAATGGCCTAAAATAAATGAAATGTAGGTAAATGAATACATCCATATCCTAATATTCAAATGATATAACAATTACATAGTTTCTTATTGAAATGCGATACCTGAAGGAAAAAAAATCCTAACATTCATCTAGCCTATTCTACCTACATCCACAAAGGTTAGCAAGAAGTATTTTTACAACACAACAATGTACCAATGTACCAAGTATGTTTGATTTTTTGTATTTGGAAGACCCGTGTGGTCAAGTTAAATAAAAAATGCCAACAAAGGCTCGTAATTTCCGTTGTGTAAAACAATTCATTTTTAGTCAAGTATGTTGCTCATTTTATTAGTGAAAATGCTGCATGTGAATTTTGTCAGGTTGGATATCCGAGAATGAAGTGTCCCTTCATGGGGATTGCCTAACTTAACCATGCTTTGGACAAATATGTAGATGTCATAAATAATTCTAGGCCTAGGAACGTAATTATAAACCCCTTGTGTATATTCCAAGGAAACTTAAGAACTGTAATAATTTTATCTTGGTGAAGAGGAAATTGTTATTTAAACATTAATCTTCCTCGGGATATATCCCAAAGATTGACTCAATGTATAATTGCTCTACTAGTATCCATATGTTTATGTTAACAACTTATTTTTTGCTGACTAATCTTTAATCAACAAATACAAAATAAATTACATTCTAGAAAAAGGGGTAATACCCACGTCTGCATTACAATTTTGGTATCATCATTGCAACATAGACACCGACATTGCAACATCGATGTTGGTGTTACCTTATTTTTCCAAAATGCAGGTAAGAAAATATAGGAAACTAAACACTTTTCAAAACAACATCAAATCACCAAATAAGCATGAAACACTACTCTAGGAACTCTGAGGCTTACCCTATAGTCGAGAATCCACTTCTTCAAGATAGTTCGTGTGATGTGGTTGTTAGCTTGGGAAAATCGAGAATGGAGTAAGTGTTGCTCCACAAATTTAAGGTGTAATGATAGAAATGTAGTTTAAGACTTTGTTGATGTCTCCTCCACCAAGTTTTATTGGGTTAAAACTTTGCAAAGGTGGTGAAAAGAGGTTTGAACATGAATGTGGGTTAAAGACATTACTCTGTTCAATCCCACTCAATCTTTGGGAATCTAAACCTCGAGATTACTTAGATGAATTCCAGAAAATCCAAGTTCATACCCTTCCTATGAACTTTACTTTCCCTTTTTAAAGAAATTCTCACTTACCTTTCTAAGCATACACTAAAAGCCAGCACTAAACTAATGAAATTAAAAGTTTTCTCTCAAGACCAAATGAGCTATCTTTCTTTACTTCTTTTGCATGAATTCAAGCTCCCCCTTAATTCTAAATGTCATCTCTCCTTTTGTAGGAAATCCCCCTTCAATCTAAAAATCACTCATGATGACTTACCATGTACTTTTAACCTTTTCACCCCCTCCTAATGTCTAATCAAAGGAGGGAGGTCCCTCTCCAGTCACCCTATAGTGTTGGGCATGCAAGGAAGGTCAACCAAGGGTAGAAGGGTCCTAGAACACTAAGGTTTCAATTATTCATGAAATTCTGCAATTTTGTTATTGCTAACTTAGCGACATCGGTGTGAATGTCTCAATGCTGACACTGACATAGGTCACATCAGTATTGGCTTTGGTTTTTGGGCTTTGGTTCAGCCTAATTTGTGCCTTGTGACTACTGACCTGGCAATATCGATGTCAATATGGTAACATTGACATAAATTTTACCAATGCCAATACCGATATTGGCATGTCGGTATGGGCATTGGGCCAAGATTAGGCTTGATCCAAATTGGCTTGGCATAAATGGGGTTTGTGTAGGGTTCACAAGAAACAAGGAGTGCTTCTCCCGAGGATGTCAGAGATCCTGCCAAAGTGAAAGACTAGCATAGGAAAATAAATTGCAGCTTCATCATTTAACTCACGAGTGAGGATCAAAATCCCATGGTCACAGGCTGCCCCTCGTGGGATAACTATTAATCGTGTGATTAGTATAATCACATGATATGAGAGTAGCGGGGTTGAGAAGTCATAACTTCCTAGTAATGGCTAGCCTTCTCGAGTGAAATTCTCTACTTCAAGGGAAAACATGTGCTTTTCTTCGGGCAACTTGGTTGTAGTTAGGTAATTGATAGCCGCTTCTTTTATCCATCGATGACATACTCCGACTTGGGCGGTAAAGCCATTTCTTTCTTCTGACTTAGTTAATTATATTGCATAGGTTAACTTTCAGCTTATAGTGACTGCTTAAAGTCATCGCACGAGGGTTTCTGAGGCATTCATTCTACCTCACCACGGAGCCCTTCTACGGGTTGGTTGGGAGCTGCTTAATCTTGTCTCATCATTTGCCATTGACAGCGAGATAAGCATACATTTCATTGGGCCCTATAGTGAAATATTTCAAACATTAGAAATAAATTCGTGGTCCGTGCCCTAATCTTTGGGTTGGAATGTTGGAGATAAAGTACTCACTTTTCAACCAGGTACTGGAGCATAGGAGTTTTTCAGTCTAACTCCATAAAAAGAAAAAAAAGAGTTTCAGATTTTCTTTTTATGGAGTTAGACTGAAAAACTCCATAAAAAGAAACCTCACTTTATCGCCGCTTCATCACTCCTGGCACATCCGACGATCCAGATGCTCTATTCATGCTCCGTGGCTCGGGGATACGGCTTTGATCAAACGGACAAGTTCGTGGGCTATTCTTTTACTTACCTGATCACCTCCTTGACTTCGAGGCTGCACGAACACATTTCTAACATCCATCTAACTTGAAAAACCCATGTTTATTTCAATTTTTTTTTATAGAATTTGATTTTTGTGAATTTTTGCCAAAACTTGGATAAGAACCTATTTCGTGTAGAATCGGTCCATGAATAGGTAGTTTTTAGGACCCTTTAGATATTTTTGATAACTCATTGCATGAAATTGAGGTTCCGGGAGGGATTTTGGCCAGAAATTGGTGAAGGGGAGAGCTTCTAGCATTTTGTAACTATAACATTAGTGTCGATGTTACAGTTACAAACCTAACATCGGTGTCGACTTTAGGTATGTCGTTTTTGGTGTTGGAATGCCAACACTGACGTCGACTCCAGAAGAATGCCATTTTCTGCATTTTCGACCTTTTTTCCCAACTTCTGGCCCATGTTTACTACAAAACCACCTGTCTTATCATATAAAGACACGTCTTTGAAAAAGTTGCATGACCCCATAGGTGTATCTTCCTTTTTTCTTTGTGATTTTTGAGGAAAATATGCTTGTTGGGATGTTTGTAGGGATCACCGTGACTTTGATAGTAACTTGATGTTTTGGATTTGCATCCACACTCTTTTGTGAATAGGACCGGGACTCGCACTTTGAGAGCTAGTTTACTAATATTCAACGAGACCCGGACCTTGAGGCTATCATTTGGGCTACCACCTTTGGGAGGATCACGAGCGTGCTCCCTGACCAGATGCCTCACCTTTCCCACATCGCCTTGACCGCGATGGTGGAGCATTGGTCGGAGATGACACACACCTTTCATCTCTCCGTGGGTGAGCTAACCATCACCCCCTCTAACATGGTTTCCATTACATGCTTGGTTTGGGAAGGCTCCACGATCCATTTTAACATTTTCATGGATTGATTTCCCACTGTGACTTGGGTGGGGAACCGAGTTGAGGCTTTGTTGTGAGTGTTTCCCCATGCCGGGAAACTAGCACACCGTGACCTCTACCAGCATTGGAAGAGGATTCGGCTAGTTCCTGAGGTGAGCAATCCTTGGGAGGTTAGGGCTTTCATCATCAGCCTCTTGTCTATTTTATAATTTCTAGTATCATCCAACAAGATTAACTATGGATTGATATCAGTGGTTGAGGTGTCGCGAATATCAGGAGCTGGAATTGGCCCCGAGCCATACTGGGCCAGATGTACTATGGTTTGGATTATGCCTTGAGGGTACATAACAAGGCCCTCAAGCTCAGTCTCCTCCTCCTCCTTTAGGTATTTTATGCTTTTCCATTCTAGAATAAGTAGCTTTTTACTTAGCTTTTATCCATGTGTAGACTTGGTTGTGTCTTATTGCTTTGTAGATTTGGGCTTTTGGGTATCGAATACTTCCTCCTCCGACTTTTAAGGGTGCCCGGCTCCAAGGGTCGGGTTTTTAGCTAGATGGTGTCATTGGGGTTGATGACTTGCACAAATGGAGGATCAGCTACCGTGAGTGCATTCACCACCTTTCCTAGGAGTAGGTATTCCTTTCTAACCTTAGCGTCTTGCACTCTATTTTATCTTTCCATATCGAATTAGAGATTGACTTGGAGACACATTTCTTATTTACATATTTATGTCGATCATGGTAGACCCTTGGGACTACGTGCCCAACAAGGAGGCGGTGTTGGAGGTGAGGAAGGATGTAGATGATTGCCATCTCATCTTGGAGAGCCTGCGGTCCCTCAAGTGGTACATTGGAGAAAGGGTTCGTGATTGGAGGACTTCTCCTGTGGCGGGCAGGCCTATGCCTCCTTCTCCTCCTGTTGAGGTGTTCTGGCCTCACCTAGTAATTACTATCATGCTCGATCACCTAGATTTCTTCGAGGGCAATAGCCAGGTGGTTTAGTGCTTCACCGATAACTATCAACTTCATATGGGTTCGCTCCTTCCTTCTTATCCCTGGTTATAGCCAGATGATTCTGAGTCGTAGCACTGTTAGCACGTTGAGGAGCTTTCCCTTGGGGTTGCTGCGGGGCTACTAGACGATGATGATGAGGAGGGAGAGGATGGCGATGGTGATGATCACGGTGGTCCTAGCAGAGGTATGCCCAATGTTAGTGTGTATTATAGTCCCGCAAACCGTACTTAGCTACCTACCCAGGATAGTGATTCCATGTGCACTATAGTCCCATGACCCATACTTAGTGACCTACTCAGGTTAGTGATTTCGAGGTATGTTTCATTCTTCTCCTACATTTGATTATGCATATTACCTCTCTTATGATTATCCATTGAGTTTGTTCGTAACCTTTTCATGTTTGGTTGCAGATTAGAGGTAGCAAGTGCACCCATATCGAGGCTGTGAGATCAGAGGGCCCCTCTGTGCCACCCCCTGGTATTATAGAGAGCCAAGTAGCTACTCCCATGTATGTTGCCTTCTCTCTATTGTCACTGGTCAGGACACCTCTTCTATGGAGATTCCCACAAGCCATCATATCCTAGACTTCATCTAGCAGGACACCATACACGTAAGTTCCTTCTTCTCCAGGTTCCATCTCAGCTTTTCATTTGCTTTATTTTGACGTTTACTTTTTTCAAGTTCGTTGAGCTGAGGCAGAGTGTGTTGGGCTCCAGTATATGTTTGCAAGGGACCTGATCATCATGCAAAATAGTACTACTGGGGTAAGATTTCCTATCCTTTACTTCTTTAGCTTTCACTGTCTATGTACCTTATGATGTTATGAACAATACTTCATGCATGATGTGATGACAAATTGTGAATGCATGTTTATGACATGGCATGTAATTCTTGGTGCCAAGTATTACTTGCATTGGAGCACCAGGCTCAATCCTTTACGGAGGCTATGACTCGGGACCTAGGGGATCAGCTGGCATTGTCAAAGAGTTTGTGTGAGGGACCAGGGGGAGCACATCAAGAAGATGGAGAAAGGACCTCGCCAAGGGCAATAGTAAGAGTAAAGGGCGGACCACGGTTGGTGCAAGGAGCGTGGAGTTAAAGGAGTTGGCATTTGATAAGTAGTTGAGGAGGATGAGGATGATCGACACCTAGGGAGAGGCATCGGGAGAATCTATGCTCCGTCACGAGGCTTCTGATGATGAAATTAACCATGCTAGTAGGATCCAGGAATCTTTCAGTGGAGGAGAGGGGAAGTTAGATGAATCTGCCAAGCAATGATTGAGCCGAGAATTGTGGGTAGCTGGCCAGTATAGTTTTTTAGCATAGTTAGGATAACTTCTTATTTTTTTTATTTTGTATTACCTTTTACATTCACCACTTTGACGCATATTTATTTAGCTCTGACATGTTTTTTCTTTTCTGGGTTTCAGTATTTTCCCATTAAAACATTTGCAATTCATTGGTTACTTTATATGTCTCTGGACCAGTGTATATGTTTGCAACTACTTATGTTTGAGGATCAGGCTCCTAGAGTTGTTTTTGCGTAAAACGTGATTGATATTACGTTGCTGCAAGGGGAATGCCGGTGTCAGCATTAGAAAACCCTGCCACTTATAAGTATATACACAAACACCAATGTAAGTAACATCGATGTTGACATTTCCAACATCGACACCGATATTACAAACATTAATACCAACATTGCAAAGTTGGTATTAGTATCAAGTTTCAGGTTATTCACTTTTCCTTCCTTTCTCATGGCGTCTCACAACTAACAACTTCGGGTCTTCCTTCGCAACATGAAAACCCATGATTGGCTAAATCTGAAGCCCTTCGATCTGTGGGGGTTACATTATCTTGCTTTCCATCTATTTAATATGGCTCTTGTCTAGGCAGCACTATCATTCAAGAACCCGGCTATCCACGTGTTCCATTTCACTTCTCAGGAGTTATGTCCTATGATTGAGGAGTTTCAAGCCATGTTGGGCCTGCCATGATCCCGAAGCTTCCCTATAATGACCCTGCTTATCAATTCGGAGCTGTAGACACATTAAGGGGTTTGTAGAATCTGGACTCAGTCTGTCCTTTCCTGTCTTAGCAACTTACTCCTCCAAGGTTTAGAGTTGATGTATTCTTAGATTGGTGCATTGTTGCTCCTAGGTCCCATTTAGCTAGGGCTTTTACGGTAGCCCTTCTCTTGATGATCGAGTGCATTTGCGGCTCCGGGCTAGTCACCCCATTTCAATTTGTCTCTGTTATGCAACCTCTTTCTTACGAACATTCTCCTTCTGCACTAGCTTTGGCCGAGTGATAAGTGTATAAATACACATATTATAATGATAATTTTACACATTAAACACCATAGTTTAAGTCATTTTTATACTTCATATAAAAGATTTCACGTGGTATGTAGTTGTTTTTTATGCAAATGCAGGTACTAGGTAAATCTTGGAAGTAAAATGATTAAAGTTAGAAATCTATGAAAAAATAGTTAAAAAGGTGCAAAAAGATGCGTGGAACTTAAGGATTTGGCCTAGGATTGAAGTTGTCGAAGATCGGTAAAGTTACAAGAAGGATTCTGAAGAAAAACACAATCCAAGGTCGCGACAACCATTCACGGTCGTGACTTAGTATTCTTCAGAACAGAAAGTTGCCAACCAAGTATTCACGGTCGTGACATGTACTTCGCGGTCGCGACATTGACGATTTTTTTATCAACTCTTCTCAACTATCAACCGCTAGATAAGAAGGATCAACCATCATCAACTGCCAAATGAAAAGACACCTTTTGGAAGTAAAACAATCATGAAAAGGTACCTTTCCATTGTGGATAAGGATAAAGCTTCTAGTCCAATCACAATGAAGTGATGCAATCTTTCGCCAATGGACACGAATCTTCGTTTGGATAGATGCAACCCTTCATGCTCTATAAATAGGGTTCCAAACTCACCAATTTCGTAGAGAAAGAACAAGTGGTGGATAAAGTGGTGCATGGCATGGTAGACGTGTGTGCATAGATGGAGAATAAAAATATCTAGTTTCGCTACATTCGTAAGTGTTAGCGAGAAAATGTATAAGTGATTCGAACCCTATTTCGATCACTAGATTTCTCTACATATTCGAGCGATTATTGTACAAGTGTAATTGCAAATCACTTATCAACAAAAGTTTTCATTCTTCAATATTCATTTGTTCGATATTCACAAAGAATAGCATCCTAGCAGAGGTTCTGTAGGAGTCGAGACCGAATTCAAAGTAGACGTAGGAATTGTGAGAATTTACGACTCCCATTACAGAGTGGACACAGTTGATCAACTTTAGCTTTCACTTGCATACCTTACAACTTTGCTTTGCTTTCTACTTATACTTTCCATTTCAAAGTTTATGATATGTCTATGTGGCATAATGTGTATTTCATGTTGAGTCTTTTATATTAATCAAGTTATATGCTTTTGAGTTAACTTTAAGAGTAGTTTCGAGGTTAATGAGATTGTACATAATCACTGGATCTGTGATTATAACATTGTTTAGCGAGCCAACATTTTTTGAATGGTAACTTGCTAAATATGGCTATGTGAGAGTGACCCACACTAAGTATAGTAATATTATCATCCAGGTTTACATAATTATCTTAATTTGTTTGCACTAGATTTAGAAATTCATTTCAAGTGTTACTTTGTGGAGAATAATTGAATATCTGAGTGTTTAGAATCGAATATGTTAAATTAATCTAGTGTACGTAATATCTTTGATGATTTTGCACGTTTTCTTTGCTATACTTGTTCGTAGGGAATATTTATATACTTTTTATCTTTTCTAATCTTTCATACATTTATCTAGCCATCCATCATTCCAATCCTCCAAACTCAATTACATTATTTTCTTTTGTTCCGTTCCTCTTGTTGATCTTTAGAGCTGGTTTCTTCCCTGTGAGATCGATATCTTTTAACTCCTATAATTATTTCCATTATTGATATAAGAATTCCCTTGACATTGAACATAACTTAATTACTCCCCTACACATGGGTTAAAGTTACACTCAAAAGCAGTGTGTCCTATTTGGCCATAATTTTCACATGTTAAAGGGTTTCTCTTATTTATATGCATATTATCTATCTCATGAGATGATGTAGATATTTGCGCTTGCATAATAGAAATAGGGTCTAATTCATTGACCTTTTTAACTAAACTAGAAGATGTAGATGCAGAATGTAAATGAGTAGGATTAGTAGTACTTACTTATGCTCTCTCCACTGGCCACATACTATTGTTATTTGCCATATCTTTCAAAAGATTAATGGCTTCTTGACTAGTTTTCTTCGTAAGAGATCTCGCACCCATAGCATCAATCGCTCCTCTTGTTGCATGATTTATTCCATTGTAGAAAGTTTGCAGAATCACATTCTGGGGTAAACCATGATAAGGATAAACTCGTTGAAGTTCCTTATAACGTTCCCAGGCTTCTTACAAGGATTCACTATCCTTCTGAGTAAAGGAAGTGGTTTCTTTAATGAGTATTGTAGTTTTGGCTAAAGGAAAATATTTAGTTAGAAAGGCTTGGGCTAATTAATTCTAAGTGGTGATTGAATTTCGAGGTAATGAATTCAACCAAACTTTTGCTTTATCAAGGAGCGTAAATGGAAATAAGTGAAGTTTAACTTCTTCATCAGGAACATTGTGCATTTTGAAAGTATCACAGACTTCTAGAAAATTTGCAATGTGAGCATTCGGATTTTCATTGGGTAAACCATAATATTACACATTATTGCCGATCATTTGAAGTAATGCTTGCTTGATTTCAATTTGATTTGCATTAATTGGTGGTCTAGCAATTCCCTGATTGTTACCATTGATGGTCAGAATGATATAATCCATGAGCCTTGGTTGAGGTTGATCATCATTCTGTTGTTCATCGTCAGCCATCTTTCTTCTTTGTCTCTTATTTATCCATTTTCTTCTCCTACCAAATCATTCTATTTCTGATTCAAAAGACGCCAAACTTTCTCCTGAACTACGCGTACTTGGCATGCACACGCTAGGAAGAAAACTCAATGAATAAGCAAGACAAATATGTTAATAATAAAATATAATTATTTAAAGCCAAAAATAAAAATAAATAAATCCAAATAACATATAAATATAATTGCCCGTTCTCCAGCAATTTGATCTCTAGAACGAACTTGCCTAATTGTGCCAAAAACTTGTTCGCAAGATTTTGGTTACACTTGTTCCGAAAGGCTTATCCTTGGCAACGGTGACAAAAACTTGTTCACCACTTTTCAACTAATAATATAAAAGTTCTTAATATGAACAGGTGTTGTCAGTACTGCTTATCAAATAGAAAAATGATGATAACTGCAATTATACAGCTGTGATGTAGTTTTAAAAGATATCGATCACAAAGGGAAGGAATTCGGTTCTAAGGACCAACTAGAGTTACGGGATGAAAGAAAATATAATGATTTTAAAGTTAAGGGTTTTGAATGGTGAACAAATGCATGAACAGATGAGATGTAAAGCATATAGATATTCCCTAAGAACAAGTATAGTAGAGTAAAATATGCAAAGTAATCAAAGTTGTTTTTAACACTATATAACTTCAACAAACTCGGTTCTAGACGCCCAAATATCCTATAATTCACCATTGAGTAACACATGAAATGATTTTTCTAAATCTAGGGTAAATGAATTATGACACTTATAAGAACCTGGACAACAATAATACTATGCTTAAAATGGGTCGCTCTCGTATAGCCATATGTAGCAAGTTACCACTCCAAAAATGTTGGCTCAATAAACAGCGTTATAATCACATATCTAGTGACTATACATAATCTTGTTAACCCTGAAATCACTCTTAAAGTCAACTCGAAAGCAAATAACTTGATTAATATAAATGACACAAGATGAAATAC
Organism: Euphorbia schlechtendalii; assembly: GCA_949673415.1. Taxonomy (NCBI): domain Eukaryota; kingdom Viridiplantae; phylum Streptophyta; class Magnoliopsida; order Malpighiales; family Euphorbiaceae; genus Euphorbia; species Euphorbia schlechtendalii. Next base: position 23,552 of record CATIWQ010016853.1, on the reverse strand, counting down.
TCGTTATGACACATAGACATATCGTAAACTTCAAAATAGAAAGTATAAGTAGAAAACAAAGTAAAGTTGTAAGGTATGCAAGTGAAAGCTAAAGTTGATCAAACCGTATCCACTCTTTAATGGGAGTCATCAATTCCCGCAATTCCTACGCCTACTTTGAATTCAATCTCGACTCGTACAGAACCTTTGCTAGGATGCTATTCTTTGTGAATATTGAATAAATGAATGTTGAAGAATAGAAAATTTTATTGATAAGTGCTCTGCTATTACACTTATACAACAATCGCTCGAATATGTGAAGAAATCTAGTGATAGAAACAAGAATCGAATCACTTTTACATTTTTCTCACTAACACTTTGAACTAGCGAAATCTATATCTTTCACTTTCTATACATGTTATACGTTGCTACTATTCATTGCCCATTGTTTATACCCGAAAATGGTTGGGTTTGGGACTCTATTTATAGAGTGCGAAGGGTTGCGTTTATCCAAACAAAGAGTCATCTCCATTGGCGAGGAGTTGCATCACTTCAATGTGATTGGATGCAAAGTTTCATCCTCATCTTCAATGGATAGGCACCTTTTCGTGATTGGATTGCTTCCAAAAGGTGTCTTTTTGTTTGACAATTTGTGGCGGTTTATGGCGGTTGATCATTTTTATCCGGCGGTTGGAAGTTGAGAATAGTTATCCATAACCGTCACAAGTCACGATCATGAACAATAGTTGGTAACTTTTAGTTTGTGAAGAATGATAAGTCCTGATCGCGAATGGGTGTCACGATCATGACATGTGCTTTTCTTCATGATTCTTCTTTGCAACTTTACTGATCTTTGACAACTTCGATCCTAAGCCAATTCTTTGTGTTCCATGCATCTTTTTGCACATTTTCACTCTTTTTACATAGAATACCATCTTTGATGATTTTACTCCCAAGATTCACCTAGTTTCTGCACTTGCATAAAAAACAACTACATACCACGTGAAATCTTTTATATGAAGTATAAAATGACTTTAAACCATATCTTTTTATCAGTAAAAATATCAAGATAAGTTCTTTCTTTACTCCCTTACTTCAAACCCGATGGACCTCTGAGCTACCTCAAGCTCACTACCAAAGCTCACATCCAATCCATCCAAAGCCTATCTAGATGGGAGATTCTTGCATCAACACTAACATTTACATCTAATTGCCTTCATGATGCTCCTTCTAATGATGAGCCAGTGACTTAACATCTGCAATTAGAGTACTCTGGCTCTCTAGCAAGGTCTTATATTGCTCCAACCTTCCTTCTAAAGATGGGAGAATAGTGTTGTAGAATTCAGAGGCCAATTGTACAGGCTAAGGAAGTCTGTTGACTAAAGATTTAATATTTGCAACATTGCGCATCGGAAGGTTGATTGTTCATGGAAGCTATCTGGGGATTTGAGTTGTTCGCAGTGAAGTTATTATGTTAGTCATGACTAGTAGAGTCCTTTGAATGGTAAGTTCAGATGGTAAGTGGATTTGTGCATTAACCACTTCTTTAACAGCAAGTTCTTCTACAATAGTAGTAGAATTATATGGATATATTGGTAGAGGTGAGGATAAAATAGGATTTTCCCTAGCAGCATCTCCTTCTCCCTGAATTTCTTCCAACTCATTGCCAATAACCAAATTTCCTTTCGGTGTCTCTTTCAACTCAACCTTGTTCACAGATTTTGCACAATTAATCTTTATATCATCTTCATCCTATGAATCAGAGGTGGTTTATCCATCTTATATAATTAGAGACCCTTGTTGATGTACCGGTGGAGAGAGTATCTGATCAGAATTATTTACCACTGATTTCACAACAATTTTCTATGTTAGCGGGTTGACACCACTTGCCTCTACATCCACAAAATCATCTAGTGGAATTTGCATTTGCAAAGTGATATTGTCAACCTTAGAAGTGGGTATAGTTTCAGCCACTAACCCAACTTCTTCTACCACTGAGGACATTTTAATTTCCTCAGTGTTGGCTTGATTTTTAACTACTAAAGCCTCAATGGTAGTTGCCTCTTATGCATATTTGGCATAATAGTTCAATTGTGCCTCATCTTGAGAGGCTTCATTAGCCTTCTCAGATTTTTCACTCTCAGGTCCAACTGAATGGGCTTCCTTGACTTTCTATTATTCCCAAAAAATAATAGTTGCTTCAATGGACACGGGAATAGTTTCAGCATTGATGGAAGGAGGGATAGTGTTTCCATGATGAATGAAAAAGAGAGGATTGTTTTATATGGGTCTTTGGTGGAGAGGGATTTTTAGGTTGAGTGGTTTTGGGTGTGGAAGGTGCTGATGAGTTTGATGAAGAAGCGGTATTTTTGGCACCAAAAGAAGGGGACTCCATAGTTTTGGGTAATGGGTAAGTGATGTGGTTGGTTTAACATATAATTAGGATAAAGTAAATGGAGGGGCTTGGTAATTTGTTTCCTCAAAAATTAGCTTTGAGTACTGGGCAAAAAGTCTGAGGACTTCATCCTCAAAGTCACTTCCTTCCGGGGTAGCATTAGTCTTCTTTCCTTTGAGCTTTTGAGTTAGTTCTTCTAGAGTAGGAGACTTCTTCTTCTTGGTAGCCTCCTCTGCTTGATTAACTAATATCATGATAGTAGCAAAAGACCTTGTGTCATAGTTCTCTTTCAAGATATTCTCTATGGCTTTGACCAAATACTCCTCTTCCCGCTTCTAGGAAATCTCATCTACCTCCTTCTTCTTAACCTCCTCCTTAAAGCTTAACTTTAGAGCAACAAACTTGGCTTTTGTGGCTCTGCTCTTCTTTTACCCAACCTTTTCTCATCTAACTTCTCGTCACTCATCTTTCTCTTTCCCAAATTGTTGATTAGCATTCGATCTTCCTCTAATCTATTGGTTTGAAGTAGAGGAAATGTAGCCTTTGTAGGAACATGAAATTGTGAATCCCATTTTAACTCAATCTTCTTCTAAGGTAACTGATTTTCTTATTATTTCTTAGCCTCCTTAAAAGCTCCCATATGCCTCCTAAATACTTTTGCAAGGGGATTCCCTTCTACTACTTCTACATTCTTCTCTATGCTAACCCTAAGGACAAGCTGATACTATTCTTTTAGAGCCCTTGTAGCTATGGTCCTCTTCTATTGAGAAATTTCCCTCTCATCGAGCATATGCTCTCTCTTTCTCTTGGTCTCAACCACTTTCAAAGGCTTTACCTTGACCTTTGAAGCATCCTCCTTCCATCCAACTTGATTCTTTTGCTGATCAGCCACCCTCTTGGCCTCAGCCTTCTTCAAGGCTTCCTCCTTATTCTATTTCTTCCCCCATTCCAACTCATCATAATTCCTCTGGCTGATTTTAGGGCCAGCCTCTCCCTTCAACATCTTCATGCAAATTTGGTAGTAGCTGAGGATTCTTGTGATTAGACTTCCCATGATCTAGTTATGGGTCATGATGTGATGAATGATCACTATCCCCCACTTAACATCCATCTTTTCAACTAGATTGTACACCAGGAACTGCTCATAAGTGGTGGGCTCGTTAAGAGTATATAATTTCTACAGAAAAAACCCTAGACATTGCATATAGCATCTTTCTTGCAATATTAGTCCAATGGGTTGATTTTTAGTGTCCAAACCACCCTTCAAGGTTATAGGCTAGCTTTTAATCTTTTGAAAGGTCCTTCTCACATCCAGTTCTTAGCTCTGCCCTAGAGTTCTTGAACCCAATTAGGGCTAATAAGAAAGAGGGGTGATGGTAACAATAAACTTATCGAAAGTGGTTTCCAAATAGTCATCATTGTTTGCATCCTCTTTAAAGTGGTCATAAAATTATTGTACTACCTAAGAGTGGGTCAAATCCTGGGTAGCAATCCATTTCCATATCTTGTGATGTCAAGAATAAATTTAAACTATTCAGTTTTGTTGAGAAAATTATCTAACAGAGTGGGCTATGGTAAGATTTTTACAAGTTTAGAAGAGAATCGAACCCTATTATACTTGGTGCATTTAAATTCGAGGATTGCGATCTTTTGGTTAGCAGTCATTTTTTAGAGAAAAGCTTGAGATTAGGTTAAGAGAATTTGATGTTAGATTGCAAATAAAACTTGAGAATTTGTAAAGTGTGAAGAAGAGGGTTTTAGGAGCTTTTATAGGCTTAGAGGAAAGTTACAAGGGTAATTTGGTAATTCCTTAAAGGATTGCTATTAAGGAATAAACTGTTAGAAACTACTTTAATAGGATGGCATATTTCACGGTAGAATGTAGAAAGGTTAAAGTGAATCTCACCTTCAATTCCTCGTGCAATTTTCCCTCCAATTTTGAATTTCGAAATTGATATGTCAGTAATTATCTTTAAATAATTTCAATGTATTAATACGACAACGTTTTAGATATCAAAAGCTTATAACATATTAGAGGCTATAAGGTTTACTCCTTCTCAAGATCATACTGTATAACTCATTCCAATGGCTTCTCTAACTTTGTATCTTTACTTAGAGGCTTGGTGAAAATATCATCTCTTTGATCTCTAATAGGGACATATACAGGCTTTACATCTTTCTTCAATACATGATCGCTGATTAAATGATGCCTTATATCCACATGCTTCATTCTGCTTTGTTGAACTAGATGCTTGGATAAATCAATTGTACTTTTGCTATTACATAAGACTTCAATGCAATTGGTTTTGACTCCATATTCTTCAAGTTGTTTCTTAACTCATAGAACTTGAGCAACAATACTACCAATAGCCATGTATTCAGTTTCTGTTGTAGATAAAACTACTGAGGTTTGCTTCTTTCTATACTAAGAGACAATGCAATCTCCAAGGAAATGAGATCCTCCAATAATTCTATTTTTTCTAGTTTATCTCTTTCATAATCTACATCAGTGAAGCCTTTGAGAGTAAAATCTTCATTGTTTGGATACCATAATCTAACATTTGTAACTCCAATGAGATATCTTAATACTCTTTTTACAGTAAAGAGATGTTCTTCTTTAGGATCTGACTGATTTCTGGCATAGTAGCATGCTGCATAGTGGATGTCAAGTCTGCTAGTTGTTAGATATAACAGTGATCTAGTGATTCCTCGGTAAAGCTTTCGTTCTACTGGTTTTCCTTCTGATTTCTTGCATAGGATAAGATCAGAAACCATAAGGTTTGATATTGTCTTGCATTAATCCATGCTAAATTTCTTTAAAAACTCTTTGGCATACTTGGTTTGACTGATAAAGATGCCATCTAGAATTTTCTTGATTTGAAGACCAAGGAAAAATGTTAGCTCAACCATCATGGATATCTCAAATTCATTTTTCATTTGAGTGCTAAATTCCTTGCATAACTTATCATCAATGGCTTCAAAAATGATATCATCCATATATATTCACATAAGAAGGATATCTTTACTTTTCCTTCTAATGAATAGAGTTGTATATGTTTTGCCTTTGACATATCTTTGGAAATGAGAAAGTTTGTCAATCTTTTATACCAAGCTCTGGGAGCTTGTTTCAAGCTATATATAGCTTTATTTAGTTTGTATACATGATTAAGATGCTTTGGGTCTTCAAATCTAGGTGGTTGCTTCACATACACTTCTTATGCGATAATTCCATTTAAGAATGCACTCTTAACATTCATTTGATATAGATTGAAGCACATCCGAGAAGTAAATGTGCATAGGATTCTAATGGCTTCAAGTCTAACAATAAGAGCAAATGTTTCATCATAGTCAATGCCTTCTTGTTGGTTGTATCCTTGAGTAACAAGTCTTGCTTTGTTTCTCACCATAGTGCCATCTTCATCCAGCTTGTTTTTGAAAAATCATTTAGTTCCACTGATGTATTTATTCTTGTGTGTAGGATCAGGATCCCATACATCACTTTTGGTGAATTGATCTAGTTCTTCTTGCACTGTCATTAACCAGCTCTCGTTATGTTCAGCATCCTCAAACTTCTTTGGTTTATAATTGAGACAAATGCTAAACAGCTTGTCATTCTATTCATTTTTCCTCTTATCAACATTGTATTTAAGTTGTATCAAGGATAAGTCTTTCAAGATCAGCTTTCTTGGTTCTAATCTCCTTTGGAAGGTCTGAGTGAGTTTGAGCAGCTTTTAGTGGAAGTGCTCAGATTTCCTTGATTTCCATTTGAGAAGTTTATCTCAACTAGTTTGTCTTTGGTTGAAGATTAACCCTATTCTAAATCAGAGGATGGTTTTTGTGAGATTTTCTCTCTATCATCCTCTAAGCTACTCTTTTTCCTGAATAGTTAGTTTCATTGAAATCTACATGTACATACTCTTCTAATGATGCAGTTCTCTTAACAAATACTATAAGCTTTGTTATGTGTTAAGTAGCCAAGAAAAATTACCTTAACATACTTAGGATCAAATTTACCTAGCTGTTCTTTAATTTTTAGTACAAAACATTTACAACTAAAGGCTTTGAAATATCCAATTTTTTGTTTTCTACCTTTCCAAAGTACGTATGGGATTTTATCTAATACATCTCTAATATGAACTCTGTTTAGAATATAACATGTTGTGTTAACCGCTCTTGCTCAAAAATATTTTGGTAAACTATTTTCACTTAGATTTGATTGAGCAATTTAGACTATTGTTCTATTTTTCCTTTCAACAACCCCATTTTGTTGGGGAGTGTGAGGAGCAAAGAAGTTGTGCTCAATGCTTTTAGCATCATAGAATCCAGCAAATAGTTTCTTTTCAAATTCTTTGTCATTATCACTTCTAAACCTTGATAATAAAAAATTTTGGTCAACTTCAATTCTATTGCACAGTTTGGAAAAACCTTCATAGGCTTCATCCTTACTATTGAGCAAGACAACCCATGTATACCTAGAATAGTCATCCACTTTTATCATGGTATATTAGTGTCCTCCCATGCTCATAGGTTGAACAACTCTAAATAAATCTACATATACTAATTGAAGAATTCTTTTAGATGAAAAGTCATTTTGATTTAAAGCTCGTTTTGAACTATTTTCCATATAGAGATGCATTACATAAATGATCATCTTCAAAGTTTAAGCTTGGCAATCCCTCAATTGATTTTTTTAGCTAGTTTGGATAGATGATTGATTTTTGCATGTCCAAATCTTCAGTTCCATAACCAAGATTCTTCTTCCTCTATAAACACCGGACATATATCTTTTTTGGTTTTATCATTTATATCTATCATGTAAACATTGTTTACTTTTGGTGCATAAGGAATGGTTTGATTGGACTTACATTCAATTATTGAGCAACCATTTGTATCAAATTTGATTCTTCTTCCTTGATTAAATAACTGAGCAATACTCAAGAGATTGAATTTTAGTCCATCTACCAATGAGACTTCATCAATCTTAATTCAGATCTACTAGCTCCTTTTCCAATGATTTTTCCTTTCTTGTTGTCTCCGAAGGTCACGTTTTCACATCTTTTGCATTCTATAGAAATGAATAAATCTACATTTCTCATCATATGCCTTAAGCATCCACTATCAATGTACCATAGCTTTTGACCTTCTATGGACCTAAGGGTAACTTGAAAAAGAGAAGGGTTAAACCTTCAAACCTAGTTTCCCTTGGGTTCAGATGCATCAAAAGCTAAATCAAGCCACATGGAATTATCATAGTATTCATTTTTGTGCTTCAAAATTGTTGTTGTGGGGTTATTCTTTAAAGAGAAGTTTCAACAAAGGTTGAACTTCTTTTATATTTATTATTCCTTAGGAAGTCAGATATCAAAAGGTTCCCCAATTCTTTGCAGTTGTGGAGTTTTCCTTCTTTTAAGGAACTTTGAGGTTTATCTCTGATATTGATTATGCCTTTGAAGATTATCTCTTCTTTGATATGTATTGGCCTCATTTGAGTAATCATATCTTTGAGGAGATTTTTGACTTAGTCTTGGAGTTTACCTTTTAGGTTAAGGTTTCCTTTGTAGTGGCTTCTGAGGATGATTTGTCCTTGGTATTTGGTTTTGCTTTTCAGATCTGATTGCTTCTGACGAAGTTATTTTCCCAGATAGATGTCCTTTTATTAGCATTACTCTTCTGTTGAATTATGCTGCATTTACTCCTACCAGCAACAGTTATTTCTTATGCTTCTCTATATCAGTTTCAAGCTCAATTTGTTATTTGTTCAGGGTGTTCACAATTTTGCTCATTGCAGGATCATGCATAGCATGTTCCTCAAGGTCTTCCTTGAATACCTTAACTTTCTTTTTATTCTTTTTTACCATCTTATAGATGTCCATTAGACCTACATAATTTCATTAAGCATTTTATATTTGGAGTTTACCTCATAGTTTTGGCAAGATTGACTCAGACATGGTTGCTTGGAGGATGATATCCTTTCTGTTTCAACATATGATTCAATGGTAGGTTTCATGTCATCTATAACCATGAATCAAATTTTAGTAGTCTCTTCATCGTTGGTGAATGACTTAAGAAATGTTTCTTCTTCATTATCGTTCCATGTTGCATCCATGGCTTTTCTTCCTTTCTCCTTTTTCAACTTGGGACTTTTGGATTTAATATGTCTCTCTTGATAACATTCAAAGAAGGTGAGATTCTTTGGATGCTCATTTAGATCTATCCTCAGAGGACTTGAACTTCCTATGAGCACAAAATTTCGATCCTGACTCTCGATTTCGATGATGAAGTTGTAATTTTTCCCTTGTTAGCTTTTTACATTTTGCAGTGTCCCAAAAAATCTAGAGAAAATCTGCTTTGTTTCTTTGGGCCTTCCCATCCTTAAAGCCCACTTTGATTCAAAAAAAGCCCAGCCTGAAAGTACCATGTCAATAACGACATGGCCATGTCATTAATGACATGACCCTATGTCATTAACAATATCGTAGTAGCAGTAGAACCAAAATTACACTTTCTACAATTTTCAGACCAAAAGCCCACTCCCCCCCACATGCTCAGATATTTTCTCTGCAAAATCAATCTTAGGCACCTTACCTAGGATTTATCACACACCTCTTCACATGGGATCAAGTGATAAAAGTAAAAAAGTAAAAGCATGGCCTAAGTTTAAGCTAAGTTGACTTTGGATTGAAGAGAGCTCCTTAAGAAGAGAACTTAATGTTACAAAAAGGGGGAGCTCATTTTCGTGCAAAAAGAAAGCAAGGGAGAGAGCTCTAAGCAAAGTTCAAGTTTCTAGTTTTTTTTTGTGTTCTTGAGGTACTTGAACTTTGAGAATCTAAGTTAAGGTCTTTTAGCTTACAGTAATTTGTAATTCCAGAATTAGAGAGTACAAGTTCATAGAAAGGGCATGAACTTGGGACATTTGGGAATTATTTAAGCAATTTTGAGGTTTAGTTCTTTACTTAAACAAGTTTGAGTTGTGTAGGAAAGTTAAGCAAACCTTGAGTTTTTGAGTATTCTTGATCACTTTCACTAGGTTCCAACTCAACAGAACTTAGTATAAGTGCTCTTAATAAGTATCCTCACTCAAAGAGAATACTTATTTCTTTCACTTATTTTCAACAAGTTAACTAGTTTCAAGCTTTCTTTCAAAAGTCTAAACTTGATAGAAGAGGGATTTCCACTTCCTTTCTTCATCTTGTTAAGACTTACATTCTAGGACTTTTATCTCCCTTCAAAGAGTAATTCTTACTCTTCCTTGAAATCTTTTTTGTCAACAAAACCACAAAACGAACCAAAGAAACGAGGACTTTCCAGAGATTTTCATGGACCTAGCGAAGTGGATTCACGGCTACGGGGTGAGCCTTCGAATTCCTAAAGTCGTGTCTCACTTGTTTCTACTTGGTATACATGCTTGTTATGTAGTATGCAAAAATGTAAAAAACTGTCTGATTCTATCTTTATAATATCGTTAACAGCATTGTAATGTCGTTAACGACATCAACAATGTTGTTAACGTAATTGCTTTCTAGGTAGAACTGGTAGAATGTTCGAAAAATTTTTGAGTATCGTTTTATGTTCAAGAGGGTCGGTGGTGACTATTCAGACTTAAAATCCAATTTTTTTTAGCAACATAAAACATACATTTGAGAATTTTGCGAACCCGAATCAGACTGAAAGGTGTTCGAATGGTTGAAGTTAGTTCCCCCTTCAACGAGATATCATTTTACTAACTTTAATGGTTTCCCTTTCGGAATGAGTTCAATAACGCATTTTATTCATTCATTTGGACTTAGATTTATTTTCGCTAATATTATTGTGAAGTGTGCTAGGAACCCCCGATGAAGGGAACAGAATTTCCCATGTAACCGACCCGACAAATATTCACATGTGGCATTTTCACTAATAAAGGGACTAAATAAATTATATGCATAAAATGAACCATTTTTACATCGAAGATTTTTTAAATCTCTTGACATTTTAAATTAGACCGCTCGGGTCTCGCGAGGAATCCAAATGAACATATTTGCAACTACTTGTTATGTGCAATATCTATGTTAACCTTTGTGGATGCAAGTAAACTAGGGTTAGATGAATGTTAGGATTTAATTTCATTCAGGTATCGCTTTTAATTTTGAAATCAAATGTAATTTTCATTAGATATCGATGCATTCTAAGCAATTGTATCCCTTAGATTTTGATGTTTTTAGGCGATTTGTAATCCCCCATCCTAAAATGTAATAAATCCCCTGTAGATTAGGTGAATTTAATTTCCTACGTATTTACTTTCCGCAATTTACTTATTTACCGCTTAATGCATGTGCGATAAACTAAAACATAAACTGAAAATATCTAGTTTAGTTCGAATATTATAAACATGGTTTCTAGTATAGTGTAATTTAATTCAAATGACGACAAAGTAAGTAACTTATCCAAACCGAATCTCTGTTCTATGGTATGGATTAGGCAAGCAAATCTAAGCTGTACCAAATTTTCCCTAAAGAGCTGATTCGAGTGGTGACTCTGTAACATAGGCTAGAGATTTAGGTCTCGAGTCTTTAAACTTGAAATCCATTTTCAAACCATACTTTTCTCCTTTCGAAAAAACCCCATGCCCCATCTCACGGGATCAACGCCTCGCTGAGGCCGCGCAGGTCGAAAGTTGTCCACTCACACTTCCCTTTCGAGAGTTCTTTCTTTTGATGTTCTTGTTTTTTAGGACAGCTTCCATTCTTCTAGAATGTTTGAGGAAACTTTTCTTCTTTTGGAAGTTCTGCATTGAGATCTCATGAGGGATTAGAAATCCAATCAACTCATCATACTTATAGGTGGTGAGATCTTGAGCTTCCTAAATAGTTTTTTTCTCGGCCTACCAATCTTTGGTGAGGCTTTTGAGAACTTTCTTGACTTGTTCTTCGAATGATAACAGTTTTCTCAACCTCTTAAGTTCATTGGTGATATTTGTTAATCTGACATTCATGCTAGAAATGGACTCATTCTCCTCCATCTCAAATAGCTCATAATAGCGCAAGTTCTGGTTGACCTTTGATTCTTTGACTTTTTCAATCTCTTCATATGTAACCTCCAATTTCTTCCATATTTCTTGGGTACTCTCACAACCTGAAATTTTGTTATATTCTTTAACATCTAAAGCAATGAAGAAAGTTAATAGCAACAACATTACTTTGTAACTTCTTTATATTAGAGTTATTATAAGCACTTTCAGGTTTTGGGTGTTACTTCATCCATGTTTATTGTGGGTATGTATGGACCATTGATAATACCTAACCAAGCATACATATCCTTGGATTGGATGGATTTTTTCATCATGTTCTTCTAGACTGTGTAATTCTGTCCAAAGAACCCTTCTTAGAGTATTTGTGTGGTTTGGTTACCAAGGAGATGTGATGTGAATCCGGTTACGGGAAGCTTAATCCGAACTCAATGAATGTCCCGACTGTGAATTGAGGTTTATGTTACACAAAATTATTAGAATGAGGGATAAGAAATCAGAGTATGGAATAAAAGGTAGCAATAGCATAACCAATCCTAGCAAATAAAATAAACAATCAAGCTATCATATAGTTAACACTTTTGAATTGGATGAAAGAATATGATGTGGGGTTGATTCTCAATTATCTAGCCACAACAATTGATCACAATCAAAATAAGACTTCAAGAATAAGATCACAATCACTCGAACTTAAAGAAGAAGCTGAAATTCCACAAAGAAAATCTGAAATTTTATTAATCATCAAAACTATTTTAAAACACATAAAAAGATGTCTATATATAATATTACTATATTAGTGCACGAAATTAATTGTTGAATTTGCCTAAAAATAAATTACTAAAGTCTTAATAGCTTTAGGATTGAAATCCTTAAAGCATAAGAAAAGAATCCTACTCTAATTTGAAATATGAAACAAACTAGGAAACTAAGTATACTAACTATTAAATTATAAAAGAAAATCTAATTAAATTAAAATAAAAAATAATGTAGCAACTACTTCATTTTCTTCCATCATGTAATTGATCCAATAAGAATTAGCCAAGATCCCAATGGGTTAATATGTGACTTACATATGCGTGTCCAAAGCTCACTTAAGCTATCTCCAATTAAACCAAGTCTTGAACTCCTCTTCAATACTTGAATAAAAAATTGGAATTCTTTACATCTTCTTAAGTTGGTCTTACTAGAAGTTGTTGAAACTTGAGCCAAATTCGGAATCATCAAATCTCTTTGATTTGTTCATTTACAACTTCTTGAACACTCTTTGATTTAGAATTTGTAAATGTAATTAGAAAAGGATCTTCCCACTTTAATTCCAAGTCTTTATCATTTATATTCTTAATAATTGGTGTTCCATTATTCATGTAAAGATGTTTCATACAGTTTTCACCCATGTTTATATGATTTTTAACTCAAGATTATTTATATCTTTTGGAGAGTATTATTCTAACACCACTTGTTGGATCAAGTGGGGTGATTTAACAAGTTAGATGGGGGTGACTAACTCTTTTTTTATTTTTCACTATCCTCGGAGGCTTTGCGGAATTTAGCTTCCAATGCAACTTCTGAGGAAATTGAATTAGTTTAATTTCTTAGATGTTTTCCTCTGACTCAATCTCTTTAAGTATAATTAGTTTGTAGTTAATGAATATGACTGCAACAGATAGTAGTTAAAGTAAAGAGATTGCAAACAATAGATTTTTATTTTGGTTCAGCCTCTCTCTAATCCATTCCTTGAAATCGGTGTCCAATCTTTAATCCACTAATGATTTTCCTTTGGGTGGTGAATAAACTCCTACAAGGTTGAGCTTTACCAATACAAGAGTACCATCCAATTGTATCTAGGCTCTGGACTATTATCAATACTAAGCTCCCCTAGATATAATCAATCACAAAGCAAGTGTTTACAAGTTTGAATTAACAAAGTTTTGAGCTTTTGAAATTTGTTTCAATAACACTTTATTACAAAGGATTTGAAATGAAGATTTGCTTAAAGCTTGAAACTGAAGTAAAGAGAATTTTTTTATAGCTTGAATGCTCTTAAATTAGATAGTTCTTCACTATATTCCTTTATTGGAACTTTCCTCCTTTATATAGGCATCACAAGTATCCTTTAATCTTGGGCTGCTGTAGACATCTTCTCATTGTTACTTGCAGATAGAGCCGTTAACTCTAAAGGAGATTATGGACATGTTAAGCATGAAGATCAGGGCTATTTGAATTTGTTAAATGAGGTTTAGAATTTGCGATTAGGCCTTGATACAAGTTTGTTAGAATAATGGTCCCAGCAGTACTTGTTATCTACTACAGAGGAGAAAAGATAACTTTGTCTCCCTGCCGTTAACAGCAATAGGTCTTTTTCAGGTGCAACAAATTTTGACATCACAGAATTAAATGAAAAGGCGTGATAAAATTTGACTCATGTGATGCTGTGAGCAGACAATGTTTGCCTGCGCAGTCTCCGCGAGGCGCCGGCCCCGTAATATATGGGGTGTGCTGTTTTCGAAAGGAGAATGGATGAAGTTTGAAGGTGTGGTTTTTAGTTTAAAGAAAGAAACTTGTTCATGAAGCAAGTTTATTAGACTCAAGATCAAAACCTCTAACCAATGGTACTTAGAGTCGCCACCTAGATCAGCTCTTCTTGTAAAATTTGGTACAGCTTAAATCCGTTAAGCCTAAGCGCTACCATAGTTCAGAGATTCGGATCCGAGATGAGTTTCTTACTTCGTCGTTATTTGAGTTAACATTATTCTCATTTGGAAACCACATTTATGATATTTCAATTCAATCTAGATGTTTTCAACTTATGTTTTTGGTTATCTATGGTGCATGCAGAAAGCGATAAATAAAGTGCTAGAAAGTATACATGTAAGAAATTAAATGCGCCTAATCTGCAAAATAAATTACATCTTGGGATGGGGGATATAAAAATTGCCTAAATACATCGATAACTAACAAATGTTACATTTGATAAATGCGATACCTCAAGGAAATTAAACCCTAACATACATTTATTCTAAACTACCTGCATCTACAAAGGTTAGCACATGGAATATTCCACAACATAGATATGTACCAAGTGTACCATATATGCTTGATTTGGATTTTGGCAAGATCCGTGTGATCAAGGTAAAAACAACGGAGATTTTGAAATTCTTATTTTATAAAAATGGTTCATTTTTATTTTCAACTATGTTCGTCATTTTTATTAGTTAAAACGCTGCATGTTATATTGTTGGGTTGGTTATTTGAGAACTTGAGTTCCATTCATTTGGGTAATCTAAAACAATATTTAGAAACATAAATCTAGGCCAAACATGCATAACATAGTCATTGTTTGGGTTAACAACAATAACAATTTCATCCAAATCGTTACCGACTTCTCTATGAAGGGTGATATCGATATGGATGGCCCAAAGCGCTTTCGTTGCTACTGCAAACCTTAATCAACATGCTAATACATTAAAAAATTATACGTGACTCATAAATAATTACAATTTAGAAGTTTGTTACCCCAATGATGCATTTCCAAACTCGGAAGGGTCTCAGTGGGTCATTCCGGGCCTAAACGATTTGAAACGAAGCAAATCTTGATTCTGCCAAAGAAATGTCATTAACAAAATCACAAGTGGTATCATTAATGATGTAATGTTTTTTTAATGACATTGACATTTTACACTTGTAGAAAACACACAGAAACGACAGAAATAGCAAAATGAATTACGAAACTTCAAATGATCATAACTTTTGCTACACTTAACCGATTTGGATGATCTTTATCATTACGGAAAGCTCAAGATGTGTAGAATGTGAGCCCCCCTTCTAAAACTCAGCTCTAAACTTTCTAAAAAGCTCCATTCAATCCAAACACAATTTAGTTCTAGCATAGACCATACTTTCACTTTTTGCCTTTTCACTTTAAACTCTTGATCCCATGTGAAGATGGATGTAAAAGGTCCTAGGTAATGTGTCTGGAATGATTTTGTAATAAAATTGTCCAAGCATGTGAGTAAGTGTGGAATTTTGACTAAAAATTGTAAAAAATGAAATTTTGGTTCTACTAATATTGCGATATCATTAACGACATTAGCCATGTCATTAAAGATATTGGACATGTCGTTAAAGACATGACCATGTCCTTAATGATATGGCACTTTAGAATGGGCTTTTTTGTGTTAAAATGAATCTTAAGGAAGGGTTAAGACTCGAAGAAACAAAGCAAGCTTCCTCTAGATGAATTCAGGACCATGTAAAAAGTGAAAAACTAGTTAGGGAAAAATAAATTACAGCTTCATCATTGAACTTGCGAGTTGGGAGCAAAATCTCATGCTCACAGGCTGCCCCTCGTAGGATCACTACTGATATGAGATCTGTATGGTCCCACAATTAAAAGAGCAGCATGGGTTTAAAGATGATACCTGATCGGTCATGGTTGGCACTACTCGGGGTGGAAACTTCACGATGACTAGAAGCTTCCATCCTGGCACCGCATTTTCAGGATCTGGCCTCTCCATGCCCCTTGTGAATTGCCCATCTGCCTCGCCATACCTTAGGATCCAGCTCTAGTTCCGGGTTTTTAAATTTTGAAAATGGTACGGTTCACGGGTCTTATCTTCTAACTTTGCTGAGTCAACTTTGTTCAGAGGATCATTGGTGATTCTGAGTTCGAGTCTTCTTCTGATGCACCAAAAATTCTTCTGAGCAATTTTCACACATGATTACTCATGCCTATTTCTCTTCTGAGGAATGCGAATTGATCCTTTCTGAGAGGTTTTGTGAAGATGTTAACCCTTTGATCTTTAATAGATTTATATACAAACTTAACATCCTTCTTCAGAATATAATCTCTGATGAAGTGATGCCTGATGTTGACATGCTTCATTCTTCTATGCTGATTGGGATTCTTGGATAAATCAATCTCGCTTTTGTTGTCACAGAGAATCTCAATACATTCTGACTTGATTCCATAGTCTTCGAGTTGTTGCTTGATCTAGAGAACTTGAGTAATATAGCATCCCACATCCATATATTCAGCTTTTGTAGTAGATAATGCTACAAAATTTTTTTTCTTTTTGTACCAAGAGACAATGCTATTTCCAAGAAAATGGAATCCTCTAGTGGTGCATTTTCTTTCAAGATGATCTCTCCCATAGTAGGCATCAGTAAATCCCTTCAAAGAAAAATCTCCATTATTTGGGTACCATAATCCAACTTTTATGGTTCCAAGAACATATCTCAGAATTCTTTTGACTGCACTCAGGTGAGACTCCCTTGGATCACTTTGATATCTAGCACAATAGTATACTACATAATGAATGTCAAAACTGCTAGTTGTAAGACAAAGAAGAGATCAAATCATTCTCTAAACAACTTCTGATCCACTTTCTTTCCTTCTGGATCCTTGTAGAGAATTCTTATGGTTTCAGGTCTGGCTATAGGAGCAAAAGTTTCATCATAATCAATTCTTTGTCGTTGATTATATCCTTGAGCTACAAGTCTAGCCTTGTTCCTTACTACATTGCCTTCTTCATCTAGCTTATTTCTGAAGACCCATTTAGTTCCAATGATTAACTTGTTCTTAGGTGCTGGCACTAAATCCCAAACATCATTTCTTATGGAATGGGTCCAGCTCTTCTTACATGGCCATCATCCAGCTTTCATCATGCTTAGCATCTTCAAATTTCTTTGGTCTAATGATTGAGACAAAGGACAAATAACTCGTCATTCTGATGAGTTGTCCTCTTATTAGTATAGGATTCTAGAGTGCATCAAGGATTAGTCTTTCTGGATGATCTTTCTTTATCCTTGTCTCCTTAGGAAGGTCATAGTGAGGTGGATCTTCTTTTGCTTCTGGAGCTGACTCTCTTTCACTTTGATTAGTGATATTCAACTCAGAAGGTTCATCCTTTGTTAAAGATTCCCCCTGCTCTTGTTCAGAGGATGGTTTATGTGAGATTGGTTCTCCATCATCCTCTAAGCCACTTTTTTCACTGCATGATTAGTCTCATCGAAATCTACATGTGCTGACTCTTCTAGAGATGCTGTTCTTTTAGCAAAAATTCTGTAAGCTTTGCTATGTGTTGAGTAGCTAAGAAATATGGCCTCATCAAATTTTGGATCAAATTTTCCTAATTGTTCGTTATTTTTAAGTACAAAACAGTTACATCTCAAAGCCTTGAAGTACCCAATTTTGGGCTTTTTTCCCTTCCAGATTTCATAAGGAGTTTTGTCAATTACTGATCTTATGATAACTCTATTTAGGATCTAGCATGAAGTATTTACAACTTCTTCTAAAAAATATCTAGGTAGATTATTATCACTTAGCATTGATCAAGCCATTTCAAGTATAGTTCTATTCTTTCTCTCAACAACTCCATTATATACTAGAGTGTGAGGAGAAGAGAAGTTATGCTCAATGCCTCTGGCATCACATTATCCAACAAATAGCTTGTTTTTTAATACTTTGCCATTATCATTTCTTATTTTAGAAAGTAAAACATTTTGTTCAACTTCTATTCTATTGCACAATCTATAGATACCTTCATAGGCTTCATCCTTAGTACCAAGCAAGACAACCGATGTATACATGGAACAGTCATCTACTATTACCATTATAAATCTATGTCCACCCATGCTCGTAGGTTGAACAGGGTGAAAGAGATCTAAGTGTACAAGTTCTAAGACTCTTTTTGTAGAAAACTCAAACTTGGATTTAAAACTCTTTTTAAACCATTTTCTATATTGACACGCATTACATAAATGATCCTTTTCAAAGTTTAAACTTGGCAGACCCTCAACAAGTTTTTGTTTGGCTAATTTGGTCAAAAGATTCATGTTTGCATGACCTAACCTTCGGTACCATAGCCAAGATTCCTCTTCTTTAGACATTAAACAAATATCCTTCCTAGGTTTATCTTTTATATTTATTATGAAGACATTATTTATTCTAGGAGCATGAAGAAGAGTTTGTTTTATCTTACACTCCATGATGGAGTATCCTTCTGAGTCAAAGATACTTTTCTTCCTTGATAGCACAGTTGAGCTATGCTCAAAAGGTTGAACTTCAAACCATATGCCAGAGAGACTTCCTCTATTTTGAATTCTAATTCGATTGTCCCTTTTCCAATGATATTTTCCTTTCTAGTTATCGCCAAAGCTTACATTTCCATATCTTTTGCATTCTAGAGAAATGAATGAACTTTCATCTCCTATCATATGTATTGAGCATGCACTGTCTACATACTAGAGTTGTTGACCTTTTGTGGACTTAAGACTAACTTGTAAAAGAAAATGGTTAAAATCTTCAAACCTAGTTTCCCTTGGGTTCGGGGGCATTCATACTAAATCAGGCCATGTATAAAAATTATAATATCCATTCTTATACCTACACACGGCATCTGTGTGAGTCTTCTTTCCACAAGAATTGTAGTGAAGATTTACTGCTTGTTTCTGTTGAGCTTTAGGAGAAGGATAAAGATCAAATGGCTTCTGGATTTGCTGCTTCTGAGGTGGTCCTCTTCCTCTGATTGATAGATTCCTTTTATTCATCTTTTGTTTTCTTTCTTTCTTTTGAAGAATGTGAGTGCTATAATTGTATTCATATCTCAGATGGATCCTCTATATTGAGGTTGAGACTTATCCTTCGTATGACTTCTGTTGTTGATTTTGCTTCTAAGGAATATTCACCCTCTGTGCCGGCTCCTTCTTTTGAGGATTGACTTTATTTGGAAAGGTGATCTTCCTTGATAGAATTCAAGCATCATTACTCTTCTGCTGAGTTCTGTTGCATTTACTCCTACCAGAACTAGCTCCTTCTTACTCTTTTCAACTTCAGCTTCTAACTCACCTTGCCTCTTGTAGATAGCTTTAGCGGTGTTGTCTCTAGCTCTATCATGAATGAAGAACTATTCAAAGTCCTCTTCTAAAAGATTCATATGATTTTTGTTCTTTTTCACCATTTTGTAAATCTACACAATTACTTGCATAATTTCACCAGGAATTTTGAAGTTAGAATTTACCTCATCATGTTGGCATGATTTGTCTTTGGAGGATTGATTTGTTAATGAGACTTTTTTTGTGATTCTATTCCATGATTCAATTATTGGAGCCATGTCATCAACTGCCATGAAGCATATTTTTGCAGTTTCTTCTTCATTTCCAGATGATTCTGAAGAGCTCTTATTATCACTGTCACTCCAAGTTGCAAACATAGCTTTCTTTCCCTTTTCTTTGCTCAGCTTAGGATAATTCGATTTGATGAGTCCCTTTTGATGGCATTCAAAGCAAGTGATATTTTTGGGATTTTCTCCTCTGGATTTATCTTTGGATGATCTGAACTTTGTTCTTGTAAAGTCTTTCTACTGGTGCTCAGACTTTTGAGGAAAGCTTCCTTTCTTCTGGAACTTATGAGGAATTCTTGATTTCTTCTTTATGAACTTCCTAAACTTTCTTACTAGTATTGCCATCTCTTCATCATCTTTAGAAGAGCTATCACCTACACCTTCTGCCTTGAGAATGATGGCTTTCTTACCTTCAACTTTGGCTTTATCTTTCTTCTAGAAGTTCTGCATAGATATCTCATAAGTTATTAAAGATCTAATTAACTCATCATACCTGTAGGTGGTGAGATCTTGATCTTCTTCTATTGTAGTCTTCTGTGCCTTGCCATTTCTCTATTAGGCTTCTGAGGATCTTTTTTACTTGTTCCTCTTTTGAGAAGTTCTTTCCTAGCCGTTTGAGCTCATTTATGATGTTGTGATGCTGGTTAATCAAGATAGTAATTGAACATGCATAGACACCAAGGTGGAATTTCAAAAACTTAAAATTAACTTGAGGATTTCCTCTGCATGCCATGATTGTTATAATCTAGGTTAAAATGTTCCATAGATGCTTTTAGGTTTACAAAACATATAAAGGAAACCTAGCATCTAAAAGATTAAAGCATTACCAGTTGATGCGTGCTTGATCTCTCTTGGGTTGCGGCATTCCCTTTCGAGTAATTCCAATAGCACAAGCTTCCAAACTAGAAGAGCCTTTATGACTTAATCCACACGGATCTTCACCGACCAAAACCTCGAAGAGGTAGAACCCGTCGATAAAAAGTAGTTGCCAGACTACTTCTAAATCAACCCGAAAATCCAAAACAGAAAGCTCACTTAAACTTTGAGCCTTCTAAAAGAACTCTTCGATTTGTTTGAAGAAACTCGTGGAGGATCTTGCACAACAAAAGAAAAGGAGAGTAGAAATCAGAAAGAAAACAAGCTCAAAGCTTTTTGGTGTGTGTAAATAATGAGAGGCTAGAAGCCTATTTATAGGGAAAATGGGGGAGTGATAGACTCCCCCTAAAACTCTACATGGGATGGGATTGCGCGGGTAAAGTCACCCACGGGTTGACCCGCAGCTGCCACAAGGCAAGCCCGCTTGTGATGTAAGCTGTGACTTACGAGCTTGCGTGCGGCCTATAGCTAGCTAGCGGCTTGTGAGCCCGTTGGCTCACGGGGCAACCACGCAGACCCCACTTTGAACAACCCATGTTCGGTTTGGGGCCCACTCACAATGGGAAAAATCCCTTTCTCGCTCTGTGCAACCTTTTCCCAATCTTTTCAATATTTCTTTAAATTATTAATTAATTCATAATTCCTCTCACTGATTTAACAACTTGTGTTTTCAGTATAGACCTAGTCCATAGGTTCTTTACATGGTCTGATAAAGACCCAAAGTGTGTGACCTCATAGGATCCCAAAGTATAGAGCTGCAAGAGGTTAACCTAAACTTGGCTTCCCACCCGGGAACCTTTAGGCTCAGTGTTCCAGACCGTTATAGAACCCGATAGCTCTAGACGATCAAATGGGCTTTCTAGCAAAGGAGTATGATCCCCCAATACTTGGAATGTTACGTGCCTATTACTTGATCCAGTTCTACAGTAGTAACTAGTACAATACACTCCTTCCATCAGGTTAAGTACCATCCAGTTTATTGAGATCGGATTAAGTGTCAACTGTTCTCAAGGTTTTGACTTTAATAACATTGAGGATTTTTATTTAATAATGAAGCCAAAAACCTTATCTCCCACTTTCCTACAGATAAGATATAAGTTTAAAAGATGAATAGGTGTTGTCAGTACCGCTTATCTAAATAGAAAAATGGTGACCACTGCAAGTATACAGTTATGATATAGTTTTAAAAGATATCTATCCCACTGGGAAGGGCTAGCTCTAAAGATCAACAAGAAAAACGGAATAAAGAAAATAAAATATTTTTGGATTTTAGTTGGGAGGATTAGAATGAAGAATGGATAGATATGTATGGAAGACTAGAGATTCTAAATATATGGAGTTTTCCTATGAAATAAGTATAGCAAAGAAAACATGGAAGTTCAACAAAGTTATTACGTTCATTAGACTAATTTAACATAATCGGTTCTAGACACTCAGATGTTCAATGATTCATCGCAGAGAAACACATGAAATGACTTTTCTAAATCTAGTGCAAACGAATTAAGACGATTAAATAAACCTAGACAACAATATTACTATGCTTAGTACGGGTTGCTCTCACATAGCCACATTTAGCAAGTTACCATTCCAAAAATGTTGGCTCACTAAACAGCGTTAAAATCACAGATCCAGTGATTATACACAATCTCGTTAACCCCAAAACTACTCTTAAAGTTAACTCAAAGGCATATAACTTGATTAATATAAAAGACTCAGCATAAAATACGCATTATGACACATTGACATATCATAAACTTTGAAATAGAAAGTATAAGTAGAAAGCAAAGCAAAGCTGTAAGGTATGCAAGTGAAAGCTAAAGTTGATCAAACCGTATCCACTCTTTAATGGGAGTCGTCAATTCCCGCAATTCCTGCGTCTGCTTTGAATTCGATCTCTGCTCAAATAGAACCTCCACTAGGATGCTATTCTTTGTGAATATTGAATAAACGAATGTTGAAGAACGAAAACTTTTATTAATAAGTGATTTGCAAGTACACTTATACAACAATCACTCAAATATGTAGAGAAATCTAGTGATCGAAACAAGGATTCGAATCACTTAAACTTTTTCTCACTAACACTTATGAACGTAGCAAAAACTAAATAATTTCACTCACTATCTACGCACACACTATATCTCTCACTTTTCTAATTCCAATGCCACACAATGCATGAAATTTGTAAGGTTTGGAACCCTATTTATAGAGTTCGAAGGGTTGCATCTATCCAAATGAAGTGTTATGTCCATTGGCGAAAGATTCCATCACTTCATTGTGATTGGTTGAGAAGCTTTAATCTTATCCATAATGGATAGGCATCTATTCATGATTGGTTGACTTCTGATAAGTGTATTTTCATGTGTATTTGATGGGGGTTGAAGGCGGTTGATTAGTCTTATCCGGCGGTTGGTAGTTAAAAAGATTCGACCAAAAAATCGTCCAAGTCGTGACCGCGATATACAAGTCACGATCATGAATCTTTGCATGATAATTTTCTATTTCTGAAGTGTATCAAGTCACGACCGTGAATTGTTGTAACGACCATGAATTGTGTTTTTCTTTCGAATTCTTCTTGTAACTTCACCCATTTTTGAAAGCTTCGATCCTAAGCCAAATCTTTAAGTTCCATGCATCTTTTCGTACCTTTTTCACTATTTTTGCATAGAATTCCACTTTAGATCATTTTACTCCCATGATTTACCTAGTATCTGCATTTGCACCAAAAACAACTACATGCCACGTGAAATCTTTTATGTGAAATATAAAAATGACTTAAATTATAGTGTTTAGTGTGTAAAATTATATTGATAATAAGTGTAATTATACACTTATCATACCCCCACACTTAACTTTTTCCTTGTCCTCAATGTAAATTCAACAGAAGTGTATAAATTGGTAATCAAGTTCGTACCTCATTTGGCGAAAGACTATTGCAGTGAGTACCACATTCCCACGTTGCATAAGATTCAAGTAGAAGTTTGAAATTTCCCACAAATTTGTAATGTGCAATTTATATAGTTTAGTTGCATACCTTTATTCTTAATGGAGAGTCAACCGAATCGCATCTTCATATAAGCGTTATATGCATACTCGAATATTTCCTTCTCTTAAGCATAGTATAAAGTATAAAGGACATAGAAAGCACACTTTGATTAATTTTCTCTCAAGGCATTTTTAG
>CATIWQ010016827.1:0-15924 GCA_949673415.1 Euphorbia schlechtendalii | reverse complement strand
AAATTGATCAATAAAGGATGAGGGTATTAAAGAAAAATCAAAAGAAAGAGAGGATAACCAATGAGTTATGCAAAAGGTGAGGAATGGTAAGGAGCAGAAACTGCAACCATTCATTGAGTGAAAAAAAAGAAAAGAAAGCATAGCAAGAAAAATTGGTGCAAAGTACAAAGTACTTCAAAAAACATATGGTTAAAAGAAAAAATGAGAGAGTGGTATGGAGCATAAAATGCAACCACTGAAAAAAGGGGAGAGTGGTATGGAGCATAAAATGCAACCACTGAGAGTGTTTTAGCATCCTAGGTTACCTAAAAATGCCTTGAGAGAAATTAATCAAAGTGTGTTTCCTATGTCCTTTATAGTTTATACTATGCTTAAGAGAATGTAATATTCAAGTATGCATATAACGCTTATATGAAGATGCGATTCAGTTGACTCTCCATTAAGAACAAAGGTACGCAACTAGACTATAAAAATTGGACATTACTAATTTATGGGAAATTTCGAACTTCTAGTTGAAATCTTTTGCAACATGGAATGTGGTACTCACTGCAAAAGTCTTTCGCCAAATGAGGTACGAACTTGTTTACCAAATTTATACGCTTTTATTGAATTTACCTTGAGGACAAGGCAAAAGTTAAGTGTGGGGGTATGATAAGTGTATAATTACACTTATTATCATATTAATTTTACACACTAAACCTATATTTTAAGTCATTTTTATACTTCATATAAAAGATTTCACATGGTATGTAGTTGTTTTTTTATGCAAATGCAGATACTAGGTAAATCTTGGGAGTAAAATGATCTAAAGTGGAATTATATGAAAAAAGAGTGAAAAAGGTGCAAAAAGATGTGTGGAACTTAAAGATTTGGCTTAGGATCGAACCTGTCAAAGATCGATGAAGTTGCAAGGAGAATTCTGAAGAAAATGCATTTCAAGGTCGTTACAATCATTCACGGTCGTGACTCATTCTTCTTCAAAACAAAAGTCTGCCAATCAAAGATTCACGATCGCGATATGTATATCTTGGTCGCGACTTGGATGGTTTTCTGGTTTTATCTTCATAACTACCAACTGCCAGATAAGCATGATCAACCGCATCAACTATCAATGAAAAGACACTTATCTGAAGTCAACCAATCATGAAAAGGTGCCAATCCATTGTGGATTAAATCAAAGCTTCTCAACCAATCATAATGAAGTGATGCAATCTTTCACCAATAGATGCGACTCTTCGTTTGCATAGACGTGACCCTTCGAACTTTATAAATAGGGCTCCAAACTTCACAATTTCGTGTAGAGTGGATGTGGCAAGAAGATCAAGGTCACATATAGTGTGTGTATAGATAGAGAATTCGCTATGTTCATAAGTGTTAGCGAAATATGTTTGAGTGATTCGAATCCTTGTTTCGATCACTAGATTTCCCTATATTCTCGATCGATTGTTTTATAAGTGTACTTGCTAATCACTTATCAATAAAATTTTTCGTTCTTCAATATTTGTTTGTTTGATATTCGTAAAGAATAGCATCCTAGCAGAGGTTCTGTACGGGCCGAGACCGAATTCAAAGTAGATGCAGGAATTGCGAGAATTGACAACTCCCATTAAAGAGTGGATACAGTTTGATCAACTTTAGCTTTCACTTGCATACCTTACAACTTTGCTTTGCTTTCTGCTTATACTTTCTATTTCAAAGTTTATGATATGTCTATGTGGCATAATGTGTATTTATGTTAAGTCTTTTATGTTAATCAAGTTATATGCGTTGGAGTTAATTTTAAGAGTAGTTTCGGGGTTAGCAATATCGTGTATAATCATTGGATCTGTGATATAACATTGTTTAGTAAGCCAACATTTTTGGAATGGTAACTTGCTAAATATAGATATGTGAGAGCGACCCGTACTAAGTATAGTATTGATGTTGTCCAGGTTTATATAATCGTCTTAATTCGTTTGCGCTAGGTTTAGAAAATTCATTTCATGTGTTTCTCTGCGGTGAATAATTGAACATCTGAATATTTAGAACTGAGTCTGTTAGATTAGTTTAGTGAATCGTAACATCTTTGTTGAACTTTCATGCTATCTCTGCTATCCTTATTTCATAGGAAAAATCTATATATTTGGATTCTCTAATCTTTCATGCCTATATTTACTCATTCTTCTTTCTAACCCTTCTATCCAAAATACCAAACTTATTTTATTTTCTTAAGTTTATCTTCCCTGTTGATCTTTAGAGCTAGTCCTTCCCTGTGGGATTGATATCTTTTAAAACTACATCGCAACTGTATACTTGCAGTTATCATCATTTTTCAATTTTGATAAGGGGTATTGACAACACCTATATTTCTCGTGAACAATTTTTTGGCACTGTTTATATATAGCCGAATCTTGTAAACAAACTATTAAACTTATCAGTAGAAAAGTGGCGAACACCCATCTAATCCAACTGCTAGATGTCATCCTGGTAAGGCTGAAGATGAAGATGAAGAAGACAGAGATCCGAAAGATTAGAAGGTGAGTATGCAGCAAAAAAATTGGACAATTACCAAGTGGAACTTGTGGTAATGAAAAAAGACATGAAGATTCTAAAGAAGAGTAATAAATCGATGCTTCAAAAATTACTATCCTTCTTTAGAAAACAAAAGTGTCAATCTACTCCTAGTTCCCCGGATTCTCCTTCTCAATAAAAAAGGGTTTACTCTTTTATTTACTTTTCTTTTTCAAATTTTTAGACTAGTTGATTTTTTTAGTTTTTAGATTAGTAAAATCTCTCACAATGAGGACATTGTGTTCTTTAGTGTGGGGGGCATTTGTAAAAATCTCAAAAATCCAAAAAAATTTAAAAAAATTAAAAAAATTGAAGAATATGAAAATTTTCTTTATTTCGGTTTGTTTATACCTTATCCATACCTATACTATACTAACATATGTTCTAAGTTTATTATGAGTGTTAGGTATTACAAGTTTGATATTAGTGCAAATTTAGAACAAAAAACTTGTTTCGAGTTTGAGCGCACATTGAGAGTGTGAGTGCTTTTTGCAAAACATTTCGCATTTGGCAAGGATGAGTTGTGAGTAACATTCAAAAGCAACATTCCAAGGAAGTTTTGATATATATATTTCAATGCAACATGAATTAGTATAAGTTGTATAGTTTTAGTTTAATTCTACCGATAAGTTAGTAGTGGAGTGATATTTAATAGTGTTCTTACTATGAGTTTTATATGATATTCTCTAATATGTCTTATAGGTATTGAGTGTGTTTAAAGTGTTGAGAAACTATAGCCATAATACTTTGAAAGTGATCAATAAAGGATGAGGGTATTGAGAGAAAAATCAAAAGAAAGAGAGGATAAACAATGAGTTATGCAAAAGGTGAGGAATGGTACAGAGTAGAAACTGCAACCATTTAATGAGTGAAAAAAGAAAAGTAGCATAGCATGAAAAATGGATGCAAAGTATAAATCTTTACTTCAAAAACATATGCTTAAAAGAAAAAATGAGAGAAAGTGGTATGGAGCATAAAATGCAGCCAGTAAAAAAGGGGAGAGAGGTATGGAGCATTAAATGCAACCACTAAGAGTGTTTAGCATCCTAGGTTACCTAAAAATACCTTGAGATCAATCTTTCCAAAGTGTGCTTCTTTTGTCCTTTATACTTTATACTATACTTAAGAGAAGGAAATATTCGAGTGAGCGTATAATGCTTATATGAAGACGCAATTCGGTTGACCCTCCATTAAGAGCAAAGGTATGCAACTAGACTATATAAATTGCACAATACTAATTTGTGGGAAATTTTGAAATTTTACTTGAACTTTATGCAACGTGGGAATGTGGTACTCACTACAATAGTCTTTCGCCAAATGAGGTATGAACTTGAATACTATTTTACACACTTCTATTGTGTTTACCTTGAGGACAAGGCAAAAGTTAAGTGTGAGGGTGTGATAAGTGTATAATTGCAATTATTATCATGATATTTTCAATCATAAAATGATATGGTTTAGAGTCATTTTCTACTTCGTATAAAAGATTTCACGTGGTATGTAATTGTTTTTTTATGCAAGTGCAAAAACTAGGTGAATCTTGGGAGTAAAATGATCAAAGATGGAATTCTATGTAAAAAAAGTGAAAAAGGTGCAAAAAGATGCATGGAACACAAGGAATTGGCTTAGGATCAAAGCTGTCAAAGATCGATAAAGTTGCAAAGGAAAATCATGAAGAAAAACACATGTCACGATCGTGACACCCATTAGCGGTCTCGACTTGTCATTCTTCATAAGCAGAAACTTGCTAACCAATGTTCACGATCAAGACATATAACTCATGCTCGTGACTTTTGATGGTTTTGGATAACTATTCTCAACTTCCAACTACCGGATAGAAATAATCAACCTCCATCAACCACCACCAACTATCAAAAGAAACGACACCTCTTGGGGACAGAGAAGGCATGAAAAGGTGCCTATTTATTGATGATAAAGATGAATCCTTGCATTTAATCACATTGAAGTGATGCAATGCATTGCCAATGGACACGACTCATCATTTGGATAGAAGCAACCCTTCGCACTCTATAAATAGGGTTCAAAACCAACCATTTTCATCATGTGTGTGTGGGCATGATAATGAATGATAGTGTGCGTGTATGATAGAGAGTGAAAATTGTACAGATTTCGTTACGTTCAAAGTGATAGCGAGAAAAATGTATAAGTGATTTGATTCTTATTTTGATCACTAGATTTCTCTACAAATTTGAGCGATTGTTTTATGATTGTAATTGCAAAGCACTTATCAATAAAATTTTCTGTTCTTCAACATTCATTTATCGATTTCACAAAGAATAGCATCCTAGCAGAGGTTCTGTACAAGTCAAGACCGAATTCAAAATAGACCCAGGAATTGCGGAAATTGATGACTCTCATTAAAGAGTGGATACAGTTTGATCAACTTTGGCTTTCACTTGCATACCTTACAACTTTACTTTGTTTTCTACTTATACTTTCTATTTCGAAATTTATGATATGTCTATGTGTCATAACTATTATTTCATCTTGCATCATTTTATTAATGAAGTTATATGCTTTCAAGTTAACTTTAAGAGTGATTTCGGGGTTAATAAGATTGTGTATAATCACTGGATCTGTGATTGTAACGCTGTTTAGTGAGCTAACATTTTTGGATTGGTAACTTGCTAAATATGGCTATGTGAGAGCGACCCGTACTAAGCATAGTATTATTGTTATCTAGGTTTTTATAAGTGTCATAATTCATTTATCCTAGATTTAGAAAAGTCATTTCTTGTGTTGCTTTGTTGTGAATTATTGAATAATTGGGCATCTAGAACCATGTTTGTTGAAGTTATCTAGTGTATGAAATATTCTTGATGATTTTACATGTTTTTCTCTACTATTCATGTTCTTAGGGAATATCTATATAGTTTACATCTTCTCTAATATGTTCATGCATCTGTCTATTCATCAGTCTACCATCCAAATCTTATAACTTATCTTATTTCTTTGTTCCGTAACTCTAGTTGGGCCTTAGAACCAAATTCCTTCCCTGTGGGATCGATATCTTTTAAAACTACATCGCAACTATATACTTGTAGTTATCATCATTTTTCTATTTGATAAGTGGTACTGACAACACTTGTTCATATTAAGAACTTTTATCTTATCAGTAGAAAAGTGGGGAAAAAGTTTTTGGTGCAGTTACCGAGGGTAAGCCTTTCGGAACGAGTATAGCTAAAATCTTCCGAATAATGCAACGGAACACCTTATCTCTTAATTACATTTCCCAAAAATAATTATATGTGATACCCAAAGGAAAATAAAACCCTAGGCATACATCTAATCCTAATCTACCTTTATCCACAAAGGTTAGCACATGATATATCACAACATTTACACATATGATCGATTTGATTTTGGCAAGGCCCGTGTGGACTAATTAAAACAAACGACAATTAAAAGTTCTTATTTAGAAATAAAAAGGTTCATTTTTATTTACATGTTGGTTGCTCATTTTAATTAGTGAAAATGCTCGTATGGCAATGATGTAAGGGTTGTTATCCGGGAATAGATTTTTTATTCTCTTCACGGGGGTATTCTAAATGATACCTCAATTTAATAAAAGAAATAAAAGAAGAAGATGAATTTTTGCAACAATATTTACATAATGAAAATAAAGTAAAATAATCCCTAGGTCCACATGTAAAATAAAGAAGAGAAAAAAATACAACGAGCACGAAATTGCAGCTCTAAGAACTCAGAGGCTTACCCTTACGGAGCGAATCCACTTCGATATACTCGCTTGACCTTTAGGAGTAATCCTCGTCATCTTTTAGGTTTTTGGTGTTTGAAAAAAATGTTCAAATCAAAAAGTGTTTTTAATTCAAAAAATTTAGAAGATCAGAGAGTTTTGAGTTTTGTATTTTTTTGCTGAAAATTTCCAATCCAGATTACTGAAAATTCTCCAATATTTATAGGAAAAAATCCCGCAAATCCAAAAATGGAAATGACGAGGAGCCTCACTAGAAAACCCTGGCGAGGCCAGTCTCCGATTCTGGTATTTTTCTATTTTTTGTTTTTTTTGTTTTTTTAATTAATTTTCAGAAATATTTTTGGTTTAATTTTATTAAACTCTTATTTTTTCAATTTAAGTCTTTATAAATAAAATTAGAGATGAGGAGCACTCCCATTTGAAGATTTCTAGATAATTGAAAATTGTGTAATTCTAGGATTAAAATTCTAAAAGCCAACATCATCGAATACACAACCTGGTACAAAATCTCATGCTCATAATAGTATGGTAAAAAAGCTTAGCATGGCTTCTATTCAAGAACTAGAAATGCTATTCTCCAGCAACCGGGTATGGAAAAATGTGGCAGTAGTTTTTGAGCACTCACGATGGCCATCTTTTACCAAGCTAAATGAATACATACTCTATACAGTCGGTAGTCAGGGATCAAGACAGCTTGCCACCAAATTTTGTGATGCCGCAGTTTGAGAAGTATGCTGGCTTTGGAGACCTATCTGCTCATATAGCACATTCTCAGACTATGATGAGGGTGTTGAAAGTAAGTGTATAGATGATGGCTAAGCTTTTTATAGTCACCCTGAGCAACCTGGTCAACGAATGGTACAGTCACCTTTCACTTGACGTGGCTTATAATTGGAGTAGCCTTTCTCAAGCCATAATTGAGCAGTATTGTTTCAACACCCAAATGGTAGCCATAATGCAAAATTTGGAGACCGCAAAGTAGAAGTAGGATGAAAACTTCAAGCCCTACTATGAGCATTAGATGGCCACACAAGTCTAGCTTCAGGCTTGTTTAAGCTTGTCAGAGATGATAATTAAACTCTTAGATGGCTCATTGCCATCTTATAGAAGCAGGCTTGGCTTTGAGAATTTTTTCAGCTACCAAGAAGTGTTCGTTAGGGTAGAGAAAATGGAACGTTACGATGCTATGGATGCACCAGTAGGGCAACCAGATAGTAAGCCATGGTATAAGAAGATTGAGTCGAGCTCTTTTTCCTAAAACGCTATATAGGTTAAAATGAAGCAAGCGAGAGTTCAGTTGGGTATTTCATCGTACATAGCTAATCTTGGATTCTTATTCACAAAGGTTAGAGAGCTCAAGAATATGAGAGCTTGAAGAAATGGACTCCATCGAAGACCGAGGATAAGCACAATTTCTGTTCTTATCACTTGATAGTAAGCAACAAAACCAACAACTACAAAGAGTTGTTGAAAGCCATTCAGAAGTTAGTAGATAACAAGGTCATCCATGAGCCAACTTTGAAGCCTAGTACGATGATAAACCCTTTGCCAAAGTTTGAAGCAAAGGTGGGGATGATCTGCTTCGGTATGGAGTAGAAGAGAATGCTGGAATGCATGTCAGAGAGTTTGGAAGAATTCATAATGGTCATTGGAACAAGGGTTGATACAGACAATGTTATTAATTTGTTGGGAGCAGAATCAGGTCGCCATGGTTTGGGGGCAGAATCAAGTGCAGGGACTCAAAGATTAACCTGACTGGAATGTTAGTTGTCACCGGTAAAGAACCTACATTGCTTCGCTTAGGGAAGATCAAATCTGAGGAAGCAATGTCTGGCCGGGGCTAAAATGAAATGTATTTATAGGCGGTAGGACTTGGGATAGACCCATATGTGGTAATAGATGCCCTCAAAGCACAATCTAGCAACCAAGAGGTTGTGCCTTAAGGAGAATTAGTAAGCACTAACTTCAATTTGGCTGAGATGTCTGTATTTGATGGGACTGATGCGCCACCTTCCCATATTTTTAAGTTTTACACACTATGTCGGGCATAGGGCCTTTCTTCTACCATAATGGCAAAGCTGTTTCCCTATTCCCTTGTGATAGTTGGAAGTGAGTGGTACGAAATGAGGTCAGAGCTGACCAAAAGTACAAGGAACAACATCTCTGTCAAGTTCCAATCGTAATTTTCATTCTTGGAAAGATCGAGGTCATCCATGCTGGACCTTTTTGCATGTAGAGAGGGAGATAATGAGATATTCATGGGTTACTTTCGCTAGTGGATGCTCATCTATGTGGTAATGCCAACAAGGTCGTCGAAACAAGCTAATATTCTTTTAATGTTAGAAGGGGCCCCTCGATGGTAGCACCATCACCTCTCCAAGATTTTGATCAGATCATTTGATGAACTTTCATACCATGTGCATCACGTGGATATACTGCACTACTAGATCATAATGTTCTTATGGTAGGGTCTAGGATACCTTCCAACTCGGTCTTCGAAATGTTAACGAGGTCCAATCCCGAGGTGAATACATTAACTAAAGGCAATCAAGATATGGAGGTGGATCCTTTGGTCGAAGTATTCTCTATGGAAGGAATTGAAGGCAATGAAGGGGTGATGGAAGTTGATCTGGGTAAGGTTCCAGAACGAGTGCCAATTGATCTAGATGCCTACGTGTTAAAGTCCCAAAGGAAGAAGAGGCAAGATAATGTGGTCTTGGTGAAAGGCTAGATAATTGTATATGAAAAGAAGCCGATAGACTTGGATGCCTACGAGCTAAAAGGGTCCTAGGCCAAATCCGATGGATTGAAACCCAAGTGATTAAGGAAGGGGTATTCCACTAGAAGTGGGAGAGTCTTTCAAAAGGAGGACCTTGTCAACTTAATAACTCTGCTCCTAATGAGATCTCCATGGAACAACCAGAACCTCCACTTTCTCCAAGGGTGGATGAAGATAAATTAGAAGTGGATCCGCTATTAAATCAGTTAAAAGGCATTCAAGCTAAGTACACCATATGGAAGTTTCTTAGGATCTCCCAAAGGCACAGAATGGGGTTGGTTAAGAGGTTGATGGAAAGCCTATGATGCCCACCACTTTAGTATTAGAAATGTGTGCTACCATTGGGAAAGGGATCGCCCCTCATAAGCTTTCGGCCATATCTTTTGAATAATCAAAGTTGCTGCCAAAGCTTGGCACACACAATAGGGAACTTTTCATTAAATTGTGAATATTCAACCGTGCTATTCCTTGTGTGATGGTGGATGATGGGTCAGCTTTGATTTTATTCCCATTAAAAGTCCTACCCCATTTAGGACTAAAGGAAGACATGTTCGAGAAGTCAGATACAATATTTTGGGCATATGATTATTCGAAGAGAGGTGTAGTGAGAACCTTTGAGGCAGAAGTGATCGTAGGCGAGGTAACATCCAAAGTTAAGTTCACAATGTTGGGCATTCCAGTAACTTACTCCTTACTCATGAGTTAGCTATGGATCAATGCTTTAGGTGCAGTCCCCTCCACCCTTCATCAAAAGATCAAGATGGTCCATAATGGTAAGTTAGTTACCATCAAAGAAGATGAAGAGTCAATCATGGTTACCTCTACCTTTGAGGAGCGGGAAACTCAAGGACTCAGGGTTGCAGTAACCACTAAGGAAAGGAGGAAGGAGCAAAGAATGCGAAAGGGGTACCATTATTTTCTTGGTAGCCTTAAGAGGTTAATGAAGAATCAAGGCTTTGTCCCAAGGAGAGGGCTGGGCAAGAATCATCAAGGGTAACTAAGGGTAGACCTTATCTTAGTCACTCCCAAACTAGGTTTGGGTTTTTCCCCGAATTTTTAAATATACAAGCATAAGAAGCCGATGTTTTACAACATGGTGAGTGTATGCAAAGTTTAGGGGCACAGGGCATATCTAGGTGAGCCTGAGATGGTGATTCTAAATGGAGAAGAAGATAGGGGGTTTGAGATCTTCAACGACGTCTTTAACTTTGTGGTTGGTCAATTGATTGAGATGTCTAAGAGGGCCATGCTATCTAATGCAAAGCCAATGTTAATTCTGGAGAAAACAAAGGACAAGGGTGAGTGGTCAAGCTGCGAATCTAAACTTGAGGTTGAAGAAGAGTTAAAGGATGCCGTCACCATGTTCACCAAGGTTATTTCCAAACTCATGAGGCAAAAGATAACTCTTGGGATAAGGCAGTCTCTGATATAATCAAACTCTTGGCTAAAAATTGGTTCAAGCAACATTAGAAGAGAAGGTGGCCGTCGAGTTTTCCGAGAAGGCACTAGTACCAATCCTGACTACTGCAACAACTTAAGACCCTCTACATGTGGAGGATAACATGAATGAAGATGTAATTTTGAACATTTCTAGTTTTTTTTATGTGAACAATTCTGCCTATGAGGCATATTCATCAATGAAATCTGACTGTTTTGCTTACTTGTTTGATATTCTGCTAGATGGCACCATGCATTCATGAGAGCCTACTCATAATGTCTTTAATATACATGAACATCATTAAATAAAATTAACTTGGGTACAAATGAGTCACCAAAAATGGTAACAATTTCTAAGGATTTGACTCCTTATGAAAAAAGAGAGATAATAAATGTACTTAGACGTTACGTGGTAAATTTCGCTTGGTCATATGATGACATGCCTAGGGTTCACAGATAGATTGTTGAGCATGACATCCCAACCAACCCCCAAATCAGACCAGTCAAGCAAAAGCTACGTTGCCTAAGACCCAAATGGGCAGAGAAGGTTAAGGTAGAGTTGGAAAAATAGATTGAGGCCAAATTTCTTATAGTGGTCGATTACTCGACATGTTTAGCTAACATTGTCATGGTCACAATGAAAGACAATAAGGTCAGAGTCTGCGTAGATTTCAGGTATCTAACAGTACTTTTATGTTTTGGAAATAGCAAACTGACTAGGATAATGAAATTAATTGAGTACTAAGTATACTCTTAATTAATGAAGCTGACTAGAGTTTGTTTAAGGGAAAACAATTTAGTTTGCTGAGTAATTAATTAAGTTACTTTTTAGAGTAGGAAAAGTTTAGTCTGTGATGAGTACTACGTAGTTTAGAAGTATATCTATTCAGCAATGCTGAGTTTGCTTTTATTTATTAAAAGCTCTTTTTCTTTGACACTTAGAGAAATAAATGATACATATGTTACTAACTATTTCTATGAGAGATGGAATAATCTTTAGTTGCTTTTTAGATTAAAAAGCTCTGAAATTAAAGAAGATTTCTAGTTGTCCTCACAAGATAAAAGGTGTCAGTACGGAATATCGAGATTCCCTCTCTAAAGTCCAAGGTAAAAGGAATTTTGAACATGCGCCATTTCTCAGTGTCTCCACGAGACTCTGCCAACGTCATCAATTTTAACTCATCGGAAGATTCCACGTTGCATTCTAGTGCGCATCTCTCAAACCAAATTGCTTGAAGATTAATGAGATTTGTCAAAGAAATTTTATCACGCCTCAATGTTCAAATTTCTATCTCTAAATGTCCTGGAATCTATCTCCAACAGGAAGATTTAAAAGATATGAAGAAAAGAGAAATTGAAGATCAACAACCTTGAAAAGTTTGCAATGGCTACTTCGCAAAGCTTCAAGTATAAATAGAAGACTGAAGTAGATGCTCAAACTTGGTGAATCACCTAGAATTTCTTTTAGAGTTGAAACTCTGCGAAATTACTCCCAACTTCAAGAAATTCCAAACTCAAGCAATCAACAAACAACAAATTCCAAATCAGTTTGTAATAGAGAGAAATACTTATATTTAATATTGTAAGGATTCAACATTTTTATAAGTTAAATTCAGTTCGTAATTTTCTATTTAAAATTTGAGTGTCAGTTTGGGAAGGGTACCCAAACTGAGTTAAGTGGTTGTTAGAAAGGAAGGTACTTTCTGTAAAAGTGTGTCTACCCGCTGCAAAGGCTTCTCTACCTAAGTAAAGAACAAACTCTAGTGGATTAAAGCTTGGAAAAGGTATCCGGGAACTGGAGGTAGGCTCGGGGTTGAACCAGGATAAAATTCAGGTGTTGAAGTTGTAAACTTGTTCCTTTAGCTTTTACTATGTCCAACTCATACATCAGTTTATCTCTGTTTAGTGATTTGCTTGAAAAACCAATCCGAAGCTGAGTCAAGTACTCAGCAAGAGATTATAGATAAACTATGCCAGTGAAGCTGAGTAGTTTATAAAGTTTTTGTATCAACTCGGCACGTATACTCAGCAAGCATATAAAAATTTAACTTGGCGAAACAGAATTTTATAAATCCTAAAAAGTAACCAAGATTCACATTCACCCCCCACCCACTATGGTTGTTTACAAGCTGTCTGAGGACCAACAAATTATATATTTGTCAATCGAAGAATAATCTATTGGAGCAATGTTGGTTCAAGAGCACAAAGATAGGCGTGAACATGTCATATGCTATCTAAGCAAGAAGCTGTTAGAATACGAGTCTCGGTATTCTTTGGTTGAGAAAAATTGTGCCACGATGGTTTGGCTAATGAGAAAGATGCGCCATTATATCCAATCCTACATAATCCAAGTAGTCACAAAAACTGACCCAATGAAGTATCTTTGTCAATCCCTCCACTCTAGCTGGAAAGCTCTCATGGCGGTTGCTTCCATTATCAGAATTTGACATTAAGTATGTGAAAATGAAGGTGATTAAGGGGCGAGCAATCGTAGAATTTCTTGCAAATCAACCCCTAGGTTCTGACTATGTCGAAAATTTAGA
Organism: Euphorbia schlechtendalii; assembly: GCA_949673415.1. Classification (NCBI taxonomy): domain Eukaryota; kingdom Viridiplantae; phylum Streptophyta; class Magnoliopsida; order Malpighiales; family Euphorbiaceae; genus Euphorbia; species Euphorbia schlechtendalii. The sequence goes on along the minus strand of CATIWQ010016827.1, from coordinate 2,876 downwards.
ATTCCCAGATGAGAAATTGGCAGTTGTAGAAGAAGTCTAGTAAAAATGTAGAATGTTCTTTGCCACAGCTATGAATTGAAATGGAGCAGGCCTGGGAGCCATTTTGATAACCCCATAGAACAAGGTTATATGACTTTTGAATCACTTGGAATTTCCAGTAACAAACAATGGAGCTGAGCATGAGGCTTTTCTAATTGGGTTAGAAGCACTCGGAAAAGTAAAAGCTAAAGAAGTATTAGTGATAGGGGACTTCACCTTGGTTATCCGTCAAGTAACTATAGAATGGGAAATCCAAGAGGAGTTACTCCATCCCTATGTAGAGGTTGTTTGAAAGGATTCCAGAAAGTTTGAAAAATGTGTTTTCAGACATGTACGAAGTGATGAAAATCAGATGGCAGATGCTGTCACTACCCTGGCATCGATGTGGGAGGGCCCCAAAAATCAACCAATCAAACTAGTTATACTATAGTCAGCAAAAGAACCTTTCTACTGTCAACTTGTGGAGACAGAGGATGAAGGAGTAAATGGGTGTTGGTTCTTTGACATTGAGAAATTCCAAAGAATGGTAGAATATCCAGAAGGAGTGGCAGATTCAGAATGAACCTCCTTACGATGGCTGGCAGTACAATTCAGATTGGTCAACATGTTCAAAAGCACCTCTGAAGAGCAACAATGGCTGTGGAAAGAGCAGCAGTCACGAGCGGGAGTCATCACTTGGCGAGATTCGGTCGTTGTAGCTCAATTCGTTTCTCCAGCAGCCAGCCCTATCTTTTCACTGCATTGCTTTGTTACTCGAAGCATTACTTTTCCTTCAGTTGCTGCTCATCTTCTCTTCAAATAGGTAGACGGTTTTATTCTTTGTTGATAGAATCTAAGCAGTTTCACAGTTCGTTACTTTACAATTTCGTTGTTTTAGGCTCTGAAAACCCAAGCAGTTGCATAGTTTGTTCCTTTCCTCTTTTTTATTTGATTTCAGTTTTTGGTCTGATTGGCTAGAAGGGCTGTTCAATTGATGCGCAAAACGAGCTCAAGAATGCAGAATCTTCGCGCAAGAGTTGAATTGAAGCAGCAATTGTCTAGAAGAAGTTCTCTATTCATAATAATTTTATAGATTTAAAGAGTCTGATAGTATAGGTTAGTTTATTTTTGGCCTTGATCTTGTTGCCGTCAATTTCTTGTATTTATGCTGTAAATACTTCTATATTGAGATATTATGGATTATCCTTTTATTTGTTCAATTCATTATCTTGATCTCTCTATGTCTTACTGATGTTCAATTTTCATGAGCTATTGTTGGAGATTTAAAATGATAGTTACTAAATTAGTTCTTATTTGTTTTTGCAATCATGTTACATTTCATGCATTGTGGTTTCGTTAACAATATTTTACCATTTTCCATTTTACCCTGCTCTTGAGGTTTGTTGATATACCTTGAGAACTTTTGAGATGTTACCTAATACGATAATGTTGATGCTCTGAGTTTCTTAAAATGATGTTGGGCCAATAATTTAAACTTTATTGATAGGATGATTTTTTATGTTGATTAGGATTTTTGCCCAGAAACTTGCAAATGAAATATCAATGCTTGTTAAATGTTTTTTACTCTTCCATTATTTATCCATCATTTTTATTTGTAAGAGACCTTTTTGGCTTTTTCTTTATCCCTATTTTATCCTTCTTCATGGTTGGACACTTGGACTATCTAATCCATGTTTTCAATAGCAGTAATATAAGGGGTTTAAGTTTACCAAGCGATAATATATTTATTCGATCCATTTTATGCCCTTCTCTTCAATTCTCTTATTTAATTACTTTTTTTAAATAATTTTGATATAACAATATATACACACATAAATAATTGAATACAATATTTATTACCTCCAAGTTTAAAAGAATTGATTAATGATTCTAGGAATGGATAAATGGTGTTATTGTTTGTGTCTCTTCTCTCTAATCCATTAATCTATTTTTTAGAACAGAGAGAGGCATTTGGATTGCTATAAATTCGGTTCAACAACAAAATAACTAATCCTACTTTTTCGTCCTTTTTCTTTTTATATGTTCCATTTCATCACTCGACGTACTTTTCAGGCTATTGCAAAAGCTCTAATCCAAGCATATGTAAAAGGCCAACTTAAGCTTTAATGTTTAATGTTTCTTCTGTTGCTTTATTGAACTAAGTTCTAATCTTTTTTCCATGTCAGGTTGGAGATTTTGGGCTTGCGAGGTGGCATTCAGTCTCCTAAACAAGTTGAAATTCCTTTCAAGCCTGCCCGTGTTCTCTTGCAGGTACAATATAAACCGGGTGATTCTTGATACAATCAGAATTAACACCTTTCTTCTCTTGCAGTTGGTGTAGTAATTGCTTTTTAATTTTAGCACCTTTCTTCTTTCACTTTTCTTTAATTATTCATGTAGTGGACTGGTTATTGATCCTCTATTCATTCAAGCATCGCTGCCCATATCAGTTTAATTATTTGAAATTAAAAAAATCAAATTCCCAATGTGATTATGTTCCAAGTAACTTGAGTTGTGCGCTTTATGATTTGTATTGATTGATTTTCTAAAATAAATGTCATTCTTATTAAGTTATTTATTGATTGAAATAACTTAATAGTGAATAATATTGTAGTAATAGGACAAATTTGATAGCTTGGTTTGATATTTGCTAAACCTATGCATACAGGTGGATATGTGCCTGCTAGGACGAGTGCAGAACGACTGGTAATTTCGAACTTTCTTCTTTTGATTCAGAAATGCCATTAGTTTATGATTTGGGTACATGAATATAAATTAGTTTCTTTGGAAAGGTCAGATCCATTGTTTCCTATATTTTATCCTTTATTAGGATTTGATAGACATAATTAGTTTCTTTG